>OU342745.1:317543073-317725328 GCA_910589775.1 Avena eriantha | reverse complement strand
GAGACACATGCAATGCCATTGGTTGATCCATGGATGACTCTAGTGGGTCCATATGTGGTTTGTGAAAAGATCACACATGCAATGACTCTAGTGATCCATATGTGGTTTGGGGAAAAGAACACACATGCAATGAACAATGGTGGATCCATAGGTGGTTTGTGGAAAGAACACACATGCAGTGAACACTGGTTGATCCATGTGTGGTTTGTGAAAAGAACACACATGCAATGACTCTAGTGGATCCATATGTGGTTTGTGGAAAGAACACTTATGCAATGACTCTAGTGGGTCCAGATGTGGTTCATGTCAGCAACACACATGCAATGCCACTGTTGGATCCATGTGTGGTTTGTGCAAAGAACACACAGGCAATGACTCTAGTGGATCCATATATGGTTTGTGGAAAAGAACATACATGCAATGAACACTGGTTGATCCTTATGTGGGTTGTGGAAAGAACACACATGCAATGACTCTAGTGGGTCCATAAGTGGTTTGTGGAAAAGAACACACATGGAATGGCCACTGGTTGATCCATATGTGGTTTGTGGAAAGAACACACATGCAATGACTCTAGTGGATCCATATGTGGTTTGTGAAAAGAACACACATGCAATGACTCTAGTGCTGGTTTTAGTATAAGAACACACATGCAATGACTCTAGTGGGTCCTTATGTGGTTTGTGAAAAGAACACACATGCAATGACACTGGTGGATCCATATGTGGTTTGTGGAAAAGAACACACATGCAATGAACACTTGTGGATCCATAAGTGGTTTGTGGAAAGAACACACATGCAGTGAACACTGGCGGATCCATATGTGATTTGTGAAAAGAACACACATGCAATGCCACTGGTTGATCCATATGTGGTTTGTGGAAAGAACACACATGCAATCACACTGGTTGATCCATGTGTTGTTTGTGGAAAGAACACACATGCAATGTCATTGGTTGATCCATATGTGGTTTGTGAAAAGAACACACATGCAATGACTCTAGTGGGTCCATATGTGGTTTGTGAAAAGAACACACATGCAATGACTCTAGTGGATCCATATGTGGTTTGTGGAAAAGAACACACATGCAGTGACCACTGGTTGATCCATAAGTGGTTCATGGAAAGAACTCACTTGCAGTGAACACTGGTTGATCCATTTCTGGTTTGTGAAAAAAACACACATGGATCCATATGTGGTTCATGTCAGGAACACACATGCAATGCCATTGGTTAATCCATATGTTGTTTGTTGAAAAAACACACATGCAGTGACTCTGGTGGATCCACGTGTGGTTTGTGGAAAGAACACACATGCAATGCCATTAGTTGATCCATGTGTGGTTTGTGGAAAGAACACACATGCAATGACTCTAATGGGTCCATATGTGGTTCATCTCAGGAACACACATGCAATGCCATTGGTGGATCCATGTGTGGTTTGTGGAAAGAACACACATGCAATGACTCTAGTGGGTCCATATGTGGTTTGTGAAAAGAACACACATGCAATGACTCTAGTGGATCCATATGCGGTTTGCAGAAAATGACACACATGCATTGAACACTGGTGGATCCATTAGTGGTTTCTGGAAAGAACACAAATGCAGTGACACTGGTGGATCCATGTGTAGTTTGTGGAAAAGAACACACATGCAATGACCACTTGTTGATCCATATGTGGTTTGTGGAAAGAACGCACATGCAATGACACTGGTTGATCCATGTGTGGTTTGTGGAAAGAACACACATGCAATGCCATTGGTTGATCCATATGTGGTTTGTGAAAAGAACACACATGCAATGACTCTAGTGGATCCATATGTGGTTTGTGGAAAACACACACATGCCATGACTCTAGTGGGTCCATATGTGGTTCATGTCAGGAACACACATGCAATGGCATTGGTGGATCCATGTGTGGTTTGCGGAAAAAACACACATGCAATGACTTTAGTGGGTCCATATGTGGTTTATGAAAAGAACACACATGCAATGACTCTAGTGGATCCATATGTGGTTTGAGGAAAAGAACACACATGCAATGTACACTGGTTGATCCATATGTGGTTTGTGGAAAGAACACACATGCAACGACTCTTGTAGGTCCATATGTGGTTTGTGGCAAAGAACACACATGCAATGACCACTGGTTGATCCATATGTGGTTTGTGGAAAGAACACACAAGCAATAACTCTGGTGGATCCATATGTGGTTTGTGAAAAGAACACACATGCAATGACTCTAGTGTTCGTTTCAGTATAAGAACATACATGCGATGACTCTAGTGGGTCCATATGTGGTTTTTGTAAAGAACACACATGCAATGACTCTAGTCGATCAATATGTGGTTTGTGGAAAAGAACACACATGAAATTACCACTGGTTGATCCATAAGTGGTTTGTGGAAAGAACACACATGCCGTGAACAATGGTTGATCCATGTGTGGTTTGTGAAAAGAACACACATACAATGAAACTGGTGGATCTATGTGTGGTTTGTGGAAATAACACACATGCAATGACATTGGTGGATCCTTGTATGGTTTGTGAAAAGAACACACATGCAATGCCATTAATTGATCCATGTGTGGTTTGTGGAAAGAACACACATGGATCAATATGTGGTTCAGGTCAGGATCACACGTGCAATGCCATTGGTTGATCCATATGTGGTTTGTGGAAAGAACGCACATGCAATGACACTGGTGGATCCATGTGTGGTTTGTGGAAAAGAACACACATGTAATGACCACTGGTTGATCCATATGTGGTTTGTGGAAAGAACACACATGCAATGACACTAGTTGATCCATGTGTGGTTTGTGGAAAGAACACACATGCAATGCCATTGGTTGATCCATATGTGGTTTGTGAAAAGAACACACACGCAATAACTCTATTGGATCCATATGTGGTTTGTGGAAAACAGACAAATGCAATGACTCTAGTGGGTCCATATGTGGTTCATGTCAGGAACACACATGCAATGCCATTGGTGGATCCATGTGTGGTTTGCGGAAAAAAACACACATGCAATGACTTTAATGGGTCCATATGTGGTTTATGAAAAGAACACACATGCAATGACTCTAGTGGATCCATATGTGGTTTGAGGAAAAGAACACACATGCAATGTACACTGGTTGATGCATATGTAGTTTGTGGAAAGAACACACATGCAACGACTCTTGTAGGTCCATATGTGGTTTGTGGAAAAGAACAGACATGCAATGACCACTGGTCGATCCATATGTGGTTTGTGGATAGAACACACGTGCAATGACTCTGGTGGATCCATATGTGGTTTGTGTAAAGAACACACATGCAATGACTCTAGTCAATCAATATGTGGTTTGTGGAAAAGAACACACATGCAATGACCACTGGTTGATCCATAAGTGGTTTGTGGAAATAACACACATGCAGCGAACAATGGTTGATCCATGTGTGGTTTGTGAAAAGAACATACATGCAATGACTCTAGTCTTGGTTTTAGTATAAGAACACACATGCGATGACTCTAGTGGGTCCATATGTGGTTTGTGAAAACAACACACATGCAATGACTCTAGTCAATCAATATGTGGTTTGTGGAAAAAACACACATGCAATGACCACTAGTTGATCATAAGTGGTTTGTGGACAGAACACACATGCAGCGAACAATGGTTGATCCATGTGTGGTTTGTGAAAAGAACAGACATGCAATGAAACTGGTGGATCCATGTGTGGTTTGTGGAAATAACACACATGCAATGACACTGGTGGTTCCTTGTATGGTTTGTGAAAAGAACACACATGGAATGCCATTAATTGATCCATGTGTGGTTTGTGGAAGAACACACATGGATCAATATGTGGTTCTGGTCAGGAACACACATCCAATGCCATTGGTTGATACATATGTGGTTTGTGGAAAGAACGCACATGTAATGACGCTGGTGGATCCATGTGTGGTTTGTGGAAAAGAACACACATGCAATGACTGTAGTGGGTCCATATGTGGTTCATGTCAGGAACACACATGCAATGCCATTGGTGGATCCATGTTTGGTTTGTGGAAAGAACACACATGCAATGACTCTAGTGGGTCCATATGTGGTTTGTGAAAAGAACACACATCCAATGACTCTAGTGTTGGTTTTAGTATAAGAACACACATGCGATGACTCTAGTGGGTCCATATGTGGTTTGTGAAAAAAGACACATGCAATGACTCTAGTGGATCCATTTGTGGTTTGTGGAAAAGAACACACATGCAATGACCACTGGTTGATCCATAAGTGGTTTGTGGAAAGAACACACATGCAGCGAACAATGGTTGATCCATGTTTGGTTTGTGAAAAGAACACACATGGAATGAAACTGGTGGATCCATGTGTGGTTTGTGGAAATAACACACATGCAATGACACTGGTGGATCCTTGTATGGTTTGTGAAAAGAACACACATGCAATGCCATTAATTGATCCATGTGTGGTTTGTGGAAGAACACACATGGATCAATTTGTGGTTCAGGTCAGGAACACACATGCAATGCCATTGGTTGATCCATATGTGGTTTGTGGAAAGAACGCACATGCAATGACACTGGTGGATCCATGTGTGGTTTGTGGAAAAGAACACACATGCAATGACCACTGGTTTATCCATATGTTGTTTGTGGAAAGAACACACATGCAATGACACTTGTTGATCCATATGTGGTTTGTGGAAAGAACACACATGCAATGCCATTGGTTGATCCACATGTGGTTTGTGAAAAGAACACACATGCAATGACTCTAGTGGATCCATATGTGGTTTGTGGAAAAGAACACACATGCAATGACCACTGGTTGATCCATAAGTGGTTTGTGGAAAGAACACACATGAAGTGAACAATGGTTGATCCATGTGTGGTTTGTGAAAAGAACACACATGGAATGACACTGGTGGATCCATGTGTGGTTTGTGGAAAGAACACACATGCAATGACACTGGTGGATCCTTGTATGGTCTGTGAAAAGAACACACATGCAATCACGCTAGTGGGTCCATATGTGGTTTGTGGAAAGAACACACATGCAATGACTCTAGTGGATCCATATGTGGTTTTTGGAAAAGAACACACATGCAATGAACACTGGTGGATGCATAAGTGGTTTGTGGAAAGACCAAACATGTAGTGAACACTGGTTGATCCATGTGTGGTTTGTGAAAATAACACACATGCCATGACTCTAGTGGATCCATATGTGGTTTGTGGAAAGAACACACATGCAATGATTCTAGTGGGTCCATATGTGGTTCATGTCAGGGACACACATGCAATGCCATTGGTGGATCCATGTGTGGTTTGTGGAAAGAACACACACGCAATGACTCTAGTGGGTCCATATGTGGTTTGTGAAAGGAACACACATGCAATGACTATAGTGGATCCATATGTGGTTTGTGGAAATGAACACACATGCAATGAACACTGGTTGATCCATATGTGGTTTGTGGAACGAACACACATGCAATGACTCTAGTGGGTCCATATGTGGTTTGTGGAAAAGAACACACATGCAATGACCACGGGTTGATCCATATGTGGTTTGTGGAAAGAACACACATGCAATGACTCTGGTGGATCCATATGTGGTTTGTGAAAAGAACACACATGCAATGACTCTAGTGCTGGTTTTAGTATAAGAACACACATGCGATGACTCTAGTGGCTCCATATGTGGTTTGTGAAAAGAACACACATGCATTGACTCTAGTGGATCCATATGTGGTTTGTGGAAAACAACAGACATGCAATGACCACTTGTTGATCCATAAGTGGTTTGTGGAAAGAACACACATGAAGTGAACACTGGTTGATCCATGTGAGGTTTGTGAAAAGAACACACATGCAATGCCATTGGTTGATCCATATGTGCTTTGTAAAAAGAACACACATGCAATGACTCTAGTGGATCCATTTGTGGTTTGTGGAAAGAACACACATTCAATGACTCTAGTGGGTCCATATCTGGTTCATGTCAGTAACACACATGCAATGACTCTAGTGGATCCATATGTGGTTTGTGGAAAAGAACACACATGCAGTGAACACTGGTTAATCCATAAGTGGTTTGTGGAAATAACACACATGCAGTGAACACTGGTTGATCCATTTGTGGTTTGTGAAAAGAACACACATGCAATGACATTGGTTGATCCATATGTGGTTTGTGAAAAGAACACACATGCAATGACTCTAGTTGAGCCATATGTGGTTTGTGGAAACAACACATGCAACGACTCTAGTGGGTCCATATCTGGTTTATGGAAAAGAACACACATGCCATGAGCACTTGTTGATCCGTATGTGGTTTGTGGAAAGAACACACATGCAATGACACTGTTTGATCCATGTGTGGTTTGTGGAAAGAACACACATGCAATGACTCTAGAGCTGGTTTTAATATAAGAACACACATGAAATGACTCTAGTGGGTCCATATGTGGTTTGTGAAAAGAACACACATGCAGTGACTGTAGTGGATCCATATGTCGTTTGTGGAAAAGAACACACATGCAATGAACACTGGTGGACCCATAAGTGGTTTGTGGAAAGAACACACATGCAGTGAACACTGGTGGATCCATATGTGATTTGTGAAAAGAACACACATGCAATGCCACTGGTCGATCCATATGTGGTTTGTGGAATGAACACACATGCAATGACACTGGTTGATCCATATGTGGTTTGTGGAAAGAACACACATGCAATGTCATTGGTTGAACCATATGTGGTTTGTAACATCCCAATTTCTGCAACCCTGATTAGTTGTCGAAAATGCAAAAATCAGGGGGAACAAAAACTTTTTATTGTTTAGTGGTGAAGTGTTTGCCTATTGTTTGATTATGTTTATGCTTATGATTGTGTATTAGAGAATATACTCCTTACCTTAACACTAGTTGACAAAAGCTACTTCTCAAACAGTCTTGGCTTAATTTCCATATTCTTAGATGTTCTGGCATTTCAAAACTTGAGCCAATATGTTAATGTAACCAAAACTAGTTTTGTAACTTCTGTTGACTAAACTATGGAGAGATATATAATAGTATCTCCTTATGTTTTCAAGAAAGAACTTTCAACTACTCTTACCCCTAGGATCTCCAAAACCTTTTTGTAAGCTTTTGAATTCCACCCTTGGTAGAGATACCAAGGACCTTACCTTGTTCAAACTCCAATCTATTTCAAAATACCCATCCTTACCTCAAGCTAAGCTTGATGGTAACCCAGTAGTAGTTGATTTGTTTGTAAGATGAGATGTCTTGATCTGCTGTTTGAATTGTCTGCTTAGGAGATAGTATGAGCTACTCTAGGAGCTCATCACTAGGAATAAGATGTTTCCAAATCACCACACCCTAGGCCAGAAAACAATCTGGACCAAATCTCTAGATACAAGGTGACCATCTAAAACCCTTAACCAGATCAGTTCTGTAGTGATAAATTCTAGAAGCCTCCAAGTGAACGAGGACCAATATAAAGCATGGATCCCTTCTACTCAATCTACACTTCAACATCATCCACTTGATGATGCTTGGGTACCTTGCAAACCAACAAAAACATCCCCTCTCATATTCTAGTCTGGAAATCTGTTTCCAACATCACCTTTCTGAATGCCTCCATTTCTCATCCCTTGTGCACTTTTGGTAATGCACTTGAACCACCTTGTTAACCATCCTAAGGAATACCAAGGCCCACTCTTTATCATGAGTAGATCATCCTCCTACCCATTTTTTGATGGTTTTGCAGGCAAGAAAATAACTTTTCCTGCAAATCTAGTCAACATGCCTACTTTGATAGAAGCTCACACCACCATCCAACCTTCTCTGGACCAATTCTTTGCATGGTTGTGTTCTAATCATACAGGTCTATCATTACCTACTTCACGTGTTGCAATTGGATCAGTGAGCTGTTTAAACCCACAAGGTTTTGAAGGCTAGATGATAATCTTCTTTGGCAGGCTTATTTTATTCAAAGTTTGAAAGCTTGTCTTGGTGAGCTCAAGCAGGATCCAGCTCAAACCCCTACACCATTGCAATATGCATCACTTGGTCTATCCATCCGTCTACCCCATGCCCCAAGGGGAGATCTGAACTCCAAGATACAACCATGTTTTGATGGTATGAAGTTAACATCACCCTAGATCCTTAATCTAGGGTATTCCACCAAAATCAACTTGGAACTCCAATCCCAAGGTTGAAAATGCTTCATACACCTTGTCCACATCATCTACCTTGATCATCAAGATATATCAATAATTCTCCATAATTATTATGGCTCCAAATCGAATAAATCTCTTTAATAGTCAAAATCTCCAAAACTCCTTCAATAAAGGAAAGTTTGGTTTTTGCCAAAACCCTTCCCCAAACTTTGGCTCCATTGAGATCCATATATCACACCCGATCTTCCCATCTCAAAAATAAATATTTTTGAAGAACTTTATTATTTATTTTTTCCTATTTTCTTAAATGGCAGAAACAAGAAATAATCCTTTAAAAATACTTTCCCACCTCAATAAATCCCAATAAAATTCCTCAAGGTGTAATATGGTATCCAGGACCATCTCACACCAAAAACCAACTTTGTCTAATGTAAAAATATCACATTAGCTTCTAGAAACTACTTTTGTACTTTTTGATTAAATGAATTTAGGTGGACTTCTAATTCCCTGAAAAATCCCAAATAAATATCAGAGAGGCATTTTAACCCTACCAATCTACCAGCATCCTTATCTCTGTTGGTCAAGATCAAAAATCAAGAAGTAAACCTTGATCAGCCCTTATGGCTGAATTGATCCTTTAACCTTTTTGTACCAAAACCCCACTCAAACTCCATCCAATCTTCTCCAACAAGCCTCCATAGCACCACCCCTCTCCCTCCGGTCGAAAACACTGTTCATTCACTGTAGCACGCCCTTCCCATTGTCCTTTAGTGCTTGGAGGAAGGATAGATTCACCCATTGGTCACACTTTTTCTTTACTTCTTGTAGCAGCCATCCCACCTCTCCTCTGCTTTGCAGCTCTACCAGAATACCACCCTCCACGCCCACAGCAATACCAGCCCTAGCTTCCCTCCTCCCTCCCATGCCCAATGGGACAAGTCCACCATGAGCCTCCCCTTTGGTTTATAAGGGCCAGAGACCACCCCACTCTCCCCTGCTCCCTCATTTCTCCCCTTCCCACTCCACTTGCCTCCCCCAAGAGCTCTAGATCCATCCATGTAGCTCTCCCTCGTCATGGAGAAGGAGGATCTCTCCTCTCGGCCTCCCCCTTCCCCTCGAGCTAAGCTCACTCTTCCACTCATCCCTACCCTTGTTCTCCTTCAGGGCGTCTACCCTCTTCCTAATATACCTCCCTATGCTCTCTGTTTATCGCAGGATCACTGGAGTCCGCCGCTCCAGCTCTCGGCCGAGAGAGCATCCCCCACAAACCCAACACCCTGAGCCCCCTTCTTGTAACACCCTCGAATCGGCCTGTGCAAGTTTTAGCGATTTACGCCAAATCCGCATAGAAACGATTCAAAGATGCCCACCAGGCACTCGCGTGCGGGTGGAAAACGAAGTAATAACATTACACAATAGTCCACGATGGAACCCATAGAAACATATATATACAACAACGACTCCATGAGTCAATAATACGGATATACAGTACAAAGATCCAAATTACCCTGAAAACGATACAGTATCTGTGTACGGATAAGAAGCAAATGGGGCTAATAGCCCTGAAGAATAGCCAATGATGTCCATAACCCTGCCCAGGCCAAGCCAGAAGGGTAACCCTGCTAACGACGTCGAACATAAACCTGCTAAAACAAAAGGTGTTCCGACAAAGGGCAAAGGAAAAAGAGGAGCGTCAGTACTGAGGCCAGTACATGGCGAGGCTAGAATTCGGCGGCTCTCGCCTACATAGGTATGATGGACTGAAGCAGCAGGGAAGAATGCACTATACAACCTATAGAGACTCGATAAACCATCAGCTATTAGAGAGAGATAAGAAAGACCTATTAGGAACCAACCTTATACTAACACCAATCATACCCATCCTGGTATTCCCCCTCGAGACCAAACGAGGAAGTCAAACCGAGGAACTCACACAGTTGGCAGTTTTATTCATTCCATTATATCACTTACTAGTCAGATATAGACAGCATGAGTCATCCTGATAGCATAAGTAGTGGGCAGTTTTAGTTAACCATTCAGTTGTAGTTGTAGTACTTACTAGTCAGATACAATTAGCATGTGACATCCCAAACCCAGCAGTTGTTGACACTTTTATTTCATTCCATTGGAGTTGTGGTACTTACTAGGCAGGTATAACATGACACGATACACCCCCATTTCACTAGTTGTTGGCACTTTTATTATCCATTCCATTATAGTGAAGCTGATTACTAGTCACATATTAAGTCAAATTTATAGCACTACTTTAGTTATGCTTGTCTATGATCGAGATACTGTGCTCCCAGTCGTCCATAACCGTGGACACGGCTTTCAGAAAGATTTACCCTCTAGGGGTGCACAAATAGCAACACACACACGATCATCCTCGGAAAAACCAAATCAAAACCCAACGAGGCTTTCATGACAAAGAAATCACAGGATTCATAAAATATTTCAGGGGGCCACCCCACTAAGCTACCCGCAACGAAGTTGGCCGGCTCCGAGACGGACCCAGGGTTTGTGTGGACGGCGGTAAACGACTAGGAACCCAAAAGTGTGACTGGGCTTGTCGATACAGCTAAAACGTGTCACGATCTAAAACAGTAGAGGTGCTCCACACAGAATCGTAAATAAAGCAGTAAAGCATGGCATAAGTACATGATAGTAATAAAGCCCCAAACTACTTTGTGGCCCCAAGAAATAAGAAATGAATCAAGCTCTGGCTAAGGGGGATCCATAGGGTCTCCCGGATGTGGATAGTGCGAATAATCAAGGAACATGTATCAAGTACTCGGGGCCTACGCGACACAAGTAGACATGAAAAACCAAATAGCACATATTGCCCACCGGTGCCTCTTTCATTAGTTATCTCAACAGTTTAATAGCTGTATTTAAATCATGATCCTCTCCACCATAAAGCATCTCCACCATTAAGCATAAGCCAACCTTCTGTCAATGGTGGAACGAAAACGACGCGAACCAGCACATGAGCAAGCGACTACGACTCGCAAGACTGACTATTTATCAAACAACAGGCAATAGGATGTGTCCAAGGCAATATAAAGGCTGCAAGGGATATATCTGGTACGGAACACTAAATCATCGCGACACATATAGCAATAGATCAACATGAGGAAATAAAGACTATAAATGCAAAATAGGTAGAAAGGGGGAGAATGCTCGCCTAGAAAACACTGCCGAAGATACATTATCCAAAGAACTTTTCAATACTCGCATCCACTCAATGCTAATCCGCGAAGACCAAAACACTAAAAGAAACACCAGATGCAATATTTAATACTATGGCAGAAGAATCAGCATGTTTATGATATGATGCATGACATGGAAAAGACGCGATGCAATTAGGCAATATTAAGCGGAACCGGGGTCCCGACAATTAATTATATGATTTATGTTGCTTAGATACCCCGCAATTTGAATATTGTATTAACAAGCAAAACATGACATCAGTTCGCTACAGCAATTTAAGTGGAGACAATACAAGACTAGATTTGGCCACATATGGTCTCCATATTTAATTATGATGAGAATTGACAAAATACCCTCAACCCAATGAATATGTATGCGATCATGAGGAATTTAATATGCAACAAGATAGATGTCATATATTATAAAAATAGGGGTCTCAGAAAGGGGATCACACATCGGGGTCGAAGATCCTGGGGGTTCGGGGTTCAGGTTTGGTCTTGGCGGGGTCGTTCTTTAGAGTCCGGATGCGTCAGGATCGGGCTTCGTGGTCTCGGCCATCGGATCCAAGAAGGAGATCTTGTCGAGGGTCTTCGGGGTTTGGTCTTTAGATCCGGGGTCTTCGGTTCATGACCATGTTCTTGTCGGCGATCTTTTAGTACCGAAGCCCACAATGTACTACATCCATCTTCTTGGGTCACTCTAGCAACACCACATCACCACAAGTCTCGGTGCCTCTGGGTCGAGTGGTCATCACGGCATCTTCAACAATCTGCCAACACTTCGTTGCATCTCCAGAGCTCAACTTAAAATCACCACTACACCACATATAAACATTGTGATAAACCAACACGTATCAACATGAGTTGGGTGGTTAAACAAACAGAGGAGGCGGCGGGTGGAATGGCTCTGAGGAGTGCTCGAGGAGGTCGCGGTCGATGCGGCCGGTGGTGCGCTCGCAGGGCGGCGGAGGCGACTAGGCCGCAACGTCGGCATGCAGAGAGGCGCAACGAGGCTTGTAGGCGGTGGTAGGGCTCCTCGATGGGAAGGAGGCATGGCGACGAGGAGGAGCTCGGGCGGCTCGCGTGCGGGCCGCGGAACGCAGCGGCGCGGTTCTGCCTCGGGGCGAAACTGCGGTGGGTGAGCGAGGTGAGGTGCGACGGCGGCCGGAGCAACGAGGAACAGGCTCCGTGGAGGGCTCGGGGCGCGCAGCTTGGCGCGAGCGATGTCGGAGGAGAGGGTGAGGTCCAGGCGGCGGCAAGGGGCATGCTAGGCGACGGGAGACGCAGAGGGCGAGGCGGCGGTGCTCTGCTCGGGGTCAGGCAGCGGGTCGGTCGGCGCGGAGGTCACGCGTGCTGGCACGACTGGACTTGTGGGAGGGCCGCGACCGGCGGTCGATCTCGATCGGGGGGGGACGACGAGGTAGGGGACGCAGGGAGAGAGGAGCGGGTCGAGGGAATTGGGAAACGAATGGGTGAGGTTCGCGTCACGATGCGAGGTGGGACCAGGGAGCATAGCAGCGTGTCGGTGTAGTGGTAGGTGTAGGTCTGGTTTGTGACTATGCTGGAGGGGCGCGTGCATGGCAGCTGTGTGCGGTCGCGCGCGTTGGTGCGGGCTACACGCACGAGTGTGCGCGTGTGTAGCGGCTGCGACAGGTGGTAGTGTGTAGTATTAGGGTTAGGGTTTGGAGTTGGCCGGCTGGGCTTTTGGGCCTGGCTGGCTGCCTCCCAAAAATAATATAACTTTTTATTTATTATCAGTTTTTAGACAAATAAAATATCCAGGAAGACCTGGTTTTATGATTTGAAATTAAAGGAGGGCTAATTATAAAACAAAATAGGGTTTTTGCATAGTACTTTTATGAACAAACATGCATGATGATGTCATGATGATGCACAAAGGCAAAACACAGCGATTTTGTAGTTGTGATTTTATCGGGGTACTACAATTCGACACAACTAACAATGGATCTCGCCCTCGAGATCCACCTCATGGTACGGAGGAAATGGCCGACGATCTAGGTCTCCTCGCTTAGTGTAGATCCTCGCGACACCACTAAAAGATATCCTGCTCCATCTTGAATTTGGCGACACCACCAACAAGGGGTCGTTGTTCACGTTCGTCGAGAAAACACTCCAGATAAACAACAGACAAAGGTGGAGGCCTCAAAAGGTAAGGCCACCTCTAACTTCTCTGGAAGGAGTAAAAGTCACATCGATCCAGCAGTTCAATATACAAGAGCGAATGATAAGAGTAGTCGGATGGGGATCAGTTCATCGGGCACCCAAAGCATTACTCTGCACATGAATGGAGAATTATGTAACCAACTCTCAGAATTCAGACTGAAGATCTTGACAAGCAATGCTCAGAAGCTTTGGAACACCAACGAGTGATGCAAACTCTTCATCAGGTCAAATGGAGATGACATCGTCATCTTACAAAAAGCAGAAGCTACAAAGAAAGGTTATAGTGGGTTTTGGCCCACTGAAAGGTACATAGAGGGAAATTTCTCAGATAGCATGAAGACTGGATGTAGCAACACCGTTGCGAAAAGAAGGGATCGAAGCCCTAAAGGTACGACAGAAACTCAACCACGAGAAATCATGGACTCGAAGAAAAGATAAGAGTAGATTCAAAACACGCGAAGGTAAGGGGATAATAGCACAAAGGTAAGGAGTAAAAACAGAACTAATCAGATCTATCCAACCGATTTGGATAAATAGTTTTGATACTCTACAACGTCCGTTAGCTAGGTTATCCAATAGGCTAGACCAGTGGGGTATCGTAACGGCTGAGCTTTGATACCACTTTGTAACACCCTCGAATCGGCCCTATGCAAGTTTTAGCGATTCACGCCAAACCCGCATAGAAATGATTCACAGATGCCCACCAGGCACTTGCGTGCGGGTGGAAAACGAAGTAATAACATTACACAATAGTCCACGACGGAACCCACAGAAACATATATATACAACAACGACTCCATGAGTCAATAATATAGATATACAGTACAAAGATCCAAATCACCCTGAAAACGATATAGTATCCGAGTACGGATAAGAAGCAAATGGGGCTAAGAGCCCTGAAGAATAGCCAATGGCGTCCATAACCCTGCCCAGGCCAAGCCAGAAGGGTAACTGATACGTCCAAAACGTATCTACTTTCCCGAACACTTTTGCTATTGTTTCTCCTCTATACTTGTGGGATTTGGATACAACTAATGCGTACTAACGCTGTTTTCAGCAGAATTGCCTTGGTGTCTACTTTTTGTGCAGAAAACTAACTATCAGGAAAAATCCCAGAAAATATGCCAAAAACCCTATTTCACCCGAAGACTCCAGGAGCCAGAATACGAGACGGAGAAGATCCATGGGGTGGCCACACCACCTAGTGGCGCGGGCCAGGCCAGGCCGCACCACGGGGTGGTGTGGGCCCCCCAGGCACCCCCTCGGCCTCTCTATTCGCCTATAAGGAGCTTTCCAACCTAAAAACTCTGGGGGTTCGACGTTTTTCTAGAAGGAGTTCTGCTCCGCCGCCACCACCAGATTCCACGAAACAGCACCAGAAACTCTGTTCTGGCACCCTGCCGGGACGAGGAATTGGAGGAGATCATCGCCATCATCATCACCATCGCTTCTCCATCGACCATCCATGTTTCCCCCATCTATGACTGAGTAATCCCCCGATGTAGGCTATGGGGATGGTAGAGATTGGATGATATCGTTCATGTAATGGCATCGGATTGTTAGGACATGGTGCCTAGTATCTTTTATTAGTGCTTTATGACTTTGTTGCGACCTGTTGTGCTTAATGCTTGTCACTAGGGCCCGAGTGCCATGATTTCAGATCTGAACGTATTATTGATTCATTATGATAGTATTGTTTTTGGTCTTATCTACAAGTTGTATACACACGTTGTTGTCCGGAACCTATGGCCCTGAAGTGACAGAAATCGGGATAACCGGAAGGGAAAGGCTTTGATGTGAGGATAACATGTGTTCACGGAGTGTTAATGCTTTGCTCTGGTGCTCTATTAAAAGGAACACCTTAATTGCCAGTAGTTCCCTAGAGGCCCCGCTGCAAACGGGCTGGCAGGATAAAAGATGTTGTGCAAGTTCTCATTGCGAGCACGTATGACTATATATGGAACACATGCCTAGGATTGTCTAGTACTTGGATGCTTTATCTTATTTATCTGCAATTGCCCTATGTTCTGATTGCTATGTGAATTGTCTTGTCCATGCAACGCCCGTCCATCCATCCCTATGCCTACCGCACTCGAATCCCATTGTTTACTGCTTTTGTTACTACTGTCTTTGCTTTACTACTGATGTTACTTTACTATTCCTACTACAAAACTATTGCTACTGATAAACTGCTGTGAGCAAGATTGTTTCCA
The DNA here is from genome assembly GCA_910589775.1 of Avena eriantha. NCBI lineage: Eukaryota > Viridiplantae > Streptophyta > Magnoliopsida > Poales > Poaceae > Avena > Avena eriantha. The sequence continues at coordinate 317,709,523 of OU342745.1, read as the reverse complement.
GGTGCAGCTGAATTGACAACTCAGTTGTTAAGGCTTATAAATATTCTTAGGCTCCCCTTGTGTCGAATCAATAAATTGGGTTTCACTTCCCTCGAAAATACTGCGATACACCCCCTGTACTTGTGGGCCATGAAGACTATTTTCTAGCGCTGTTGCCGGGGAGTATAGCTTTACTTATCAAGTTCACTTGGATTCTCTATTGTTCGCTGCTATCCATCCATCATGGGTAAGTCTCATGATGGCAAGGTTCCTATTTTACCATCCACTACAAGAAGAGGTACGGTTCTGAACACCTCTGTTGCTCTTGATTCACCATATGTTATAAGTAAGCTCGTTACACCACCACATACACATGCTGCACACACTGCTACTACTGCTGAATCTGAAACTTCTGATGCTTATGATGCTGCTTCTACTGTGCTTGATAAGAGTGGTTCATTAGGTCCTTTCCTAGATGCTACGATTGCTAGAACTATAGCTGGAAATACCGTAACTCCTAATGAAGACACTACCACACCTGTTAGTTCACCTGAGTCTAGTGAGAGTTATGATATTGAAGATGGTTATGTTGAGATGACCGATGAATTTATTAAAGAATGTAAGAACACCCATGATAGGAGCGCTGCTAAGAGTCTCCTTGAGAGGGGTACTATTAGACCCAAATTGTCTCCTATTGCTAAGTTTGCTGCTTCTCCCATAAACATTACAGATGAAGATTATGATTTCTCTCTCGATCTATCTTACATAGCTATTGTCGAGAAAGAACCTTTTGGTGGGACTAAGAATGAAAGTGCAGTAGCACATATGAATGAACTTTCTACCATGAGTGGCTTGTTTTCTAATGATATTAAGATGCGTACTTACTTTGTTGCTAAGATTTTTCCCTTTTCACTGAAAGGAGAAGCTAAAACTTGGTTTAGTAATTTACCTCCTGGATCTATTGATAGCCCTGAGTGCTTGATTAGTACTTTCCTGCAGAAATATTTTCCTCCTAGTGCTAGACATGCTATTTTGCAGGAACTTTTTGATTTTAAACAGGGAGAAAAAGAGACATTGCCTAAATCATGGGCAAGATTTTGTGCTTTGATTCATGCACAGGCTGGAAGTCCATTACCTAAGAATGAGCTTCTTGATATATTTTATAATGGACTAACCGAAGAATCTAGGACATACCTAGATAGTTGTGCTGATTGTGTTTTTAGGAATAGGACTCCTAAGGAAGCTGAGGAATTAATGGCTAAAATAAGCAAGAACTATGAAGATTGGACTCGTCCTAAACAAGCTACACCTGAAGTAATTGTACCTGAACCATCTATTCCCGTGCCTATTCCAACATCAAAGAAGAGGGGAGTTATTGAATTAAATGATGAAATGATGAAGGAAGCTAAGAAATGTCTTAAGGAGAAGGGAATTAAAGCTGCAGATGTCAAGAATTTACCTCCTATAGAAGAATTATGTAAGCCTATTTCCTACTCACCCACTATTGAGGTACACTCTCTCCAACACTTTGATGAAGGTGATATCCCTTACTCTAAACCTCCTGATCAATGCTTAGAAGAATTTGATATCTTTATTGTTAAGCAAGATAATTTTAATAAAAGGGTGCAAAATCATCTAATGGAAAACACTAGAGCTATTGTTGAGTTGAAGGATATTGTGGAAAGAACCGCTAGTGATGTTAAAATGATTATTAAACACTTTCAAATGGTTCAAACTCAAATAGATCAACTCGTTAAAGTGCAAAAAGACTTGCTAGTTAATGCTGCTAAAGAAAAACATGCTTATGAAATTAGAACTAGAAGTGGTGCTGCTACCCAGGATCCTCTATATCCTGAGGGGCATCCCAAAAGAATTGAGCAGGATTCTCAAGAAATTGAAAATAGTGGTTCTACTCGTAAGAAAAGGAAAAAGAAACATAAAACTGTTGTAGAACCCTCTGAACCTGCTATAGATCCTAATAGTATATCTATCTCTGTTGCCAAAATTGAAAGTGGTAATGAAGAAAATGTTGTTCCTAATGAAGAAAAAGTTGAAGCAGAACCTGAAAACCACACTAAGAATACTAAATACACCAAAGAAGATTTTATTGCTAAGAAACATGGTAGTGAAAGAGAACCTTGGGTCCAAAAACCTATGCCTTTCCCTGATAAGAAACACAAGTCAAAGGAAGATGAACACTATAATAAGTTTTGTGAGTGGATGAAGCCTTTATTCTTGCAAATTCCTTTGACTGATGCTATTAAATTGCCTCCTTACCCAAAGTATATGAAGGACATTGTCTCGAATAAAACGAAGATCCCTAATGAAGAAATTTCTACCTGCTTGCTAATTATTCCTTTAATGGTAAGGTTCCTAAGAAACTTGGAGACCCAGGGATTCCAACTATCCCTTGATCTATTAAGAACAATTATCTTAGAACTTCTTTGTGTGATTTGGGAGCTGGAGTTAGTGTTATGCCTTTCTCTCTCTATAAGAGGCTTCAACTTGAAAAATTGATACCAACTGATATATCTTTGCAAATAGCTGATAAATCTACCACTATTCCCGTGGGTATATGTGAGGATGTACCTCTTCAGGTGGCTCACAATTGCTTGATATTAATTGATTTTGTTGTGCTTGAGATGCCTGAAGATGATAATATGTCTATTATTCTTGGGAGACCTTTTCTTAATACTACAGGAGCTGTTACTAATTGTAATCAAGGAAAGGTGACCTTCAATGTTAATGACAAGGAACATACTGTCTATTTCCCCAAGAAGATTCAAAGGACTTATGGTTTGAATTCAATTGAACATGTTGAAGACATTCAAGTTGGAGAAATATATTGTCACATACCAAGAGAAAAATTTGAAACTATTATGATTGGGACCATTGCTATCGAGGATGAGGTAACATAATCATTAGTGGAGTACAAAGTTTTGTCTCATATGCAATTTTTTTGGTAGCAAGACTTGATCAACCTTGTTAACAAAAGGATTCCATTGAACAAAAAAATGTTTTCATTATGATTATCTCCGTTTATTTCTATCCTTTGCATTTTAGTTTTTGCTTTCATTTAGTTTTCTTTTTATTGTTAGTTGCTTGCATGTTAGAACTTCTGTTGTAGCCTTGTTTTGTCCTTGCATCATGTTTCCAAAAGAAAAAAATCTGTCTGTCAGAAAATCATTCTTTTATTTCTGAAAATTGCCCAAAAATAAAGTTTCTCGAAAAATTCCAGAAAATTCATATTAAATTTTTACGTGAAAAAGGGGCAGAGGAGTACCTGGGAGGTAACAGGGGGGCCACCAGGAAGGCACACCACATGGTGGCGCGGCTAGCCTTGGGTGGCACCATGCCCTAGTGTGGGCCACCCCCGGACCCCCACTAACTCTCTCACCTGCCACTTTCTTCTCTCTCCCGAGTAAGCTCCAGTTCATAGCTCAAAATCACGTTCTTGCTTTGCTTGCTCTCGATTTTTTCGATCTCCTTGCTCAGACCATCTTTCTTGCTGAAATTAGGAGCATTTGTTCCCTGGTATGTGACTCCTCCCCTTGTCCAAGTAGATTTGTGTTTAGTGGATTATGTGTTGTGTATTTTGCCGCTGTAGGTGACTGGTTGTGAGGGCTTATAAGCTTGTGTGATGCTTAGATATATAGTTTTGATGCATGTTTAGGCCTCTTGCAAGTCCCTATGAGTAGAATCCTTCATTATATTTAATTTGCAATCACTTGATTAATAGGTGTTTAAATTTCAGAATACCAAGCATGAACAACCATACTTTTGGAGAGATATTTGAGAGTGATGCACCTAGGAGGTCGATGCCCTCAAGAACAACCTCTCAAGCTAGGCCATCATATAATGAAGACCTCATTGCAACTCGTATTGGCAGTGAAAGGGATGATGGGATGCTCACCCATCCTCTTTTCCTTGTTTTACTTTCTTGCAAGCTGTAGGTATTCTTGATGATTTCTTGCTACTGATTGAGAGGGTTGGTTTGACCTCATATATGCAAGACGAGAGTGCACAATACGCTATGCTCACCAAAAATGTTGTTGAGAGCTTCACGTCTACTAACACACCATATCCATCTACTGTCTCTTTTAAAATCTATGATCTGCCCGTCACCATGCCCCTGGAGAGATTTTGCAGTATTGTAGGTGTGCGCATGAAAGGGACCGTGAAGAAAATTCAAGGGCGAGCCGCTGATTTGTTGGAGATTTACCGAGGGTGACCAATGATGATGACCGCGTGGCGCAGCGCGAAAAGATAAGAAATATCCAACTCCCTGCTCTTACATACTTTGCATATTATCTTGCTACTAGTGTACTGGGTAGGGAGAACACAAGTAATATCTCCAACTATCATGTAGCATTCCTTGCTGCTGCGCTTAACAATGATACTCGGTACAATCTTGGCTTGTTTATTGCTCGCCGCCTAGCTGCCAGGGGGCCTATCTATGGGGGCATCATTGCCTCGTGTATAGTCAATGCATTAGGTCTTTCAGTAGATCCCTATGATGTTATGCTGGCACCACAGAGGCTTGACCTTGTTTCCATGAAAACTCATCACTTTGTCACTGCTACCTCTGATTTGAACAATCTAGTATATAGGATGCTTTTCCCTGACGGGGACGAAAGGGAGATCCTTTTGCCACAACCTGCTTTGTTCAGTGTTCACAGGAGACCATGGTCGCGCTCCAAGGAGGAGGTGGACGAGCAGCTTCACTTGCTAGGTTTCCACGAGCAGCACCAGGAGGATGTGCCCTCCTATGATTACTCTGCGCATTACGGAGGGACGTACTCGAGCTCGCACCAGGATGAGGGGACCTCTTCGTCGTACTAGGGTGACACTTCATCCTGGCCAGCTTGGGATTTATACCCACTTAGGCCAAAAGCCTAAGATTGGGGGGAGGTACGCCGACACCGCACTCATCAACATATCATGTTGCGTTGGTACTTTTTATATTCATGTTTTCGTTCTCTTTTTAGTTTTCGTTCTTCTTTGTTTTTGCTTTCTAAAAACACAAAAAGACCAAAAATATTTCTGTTGTTTCTCTTTGGTTTGCTTCTTCTTTTTTTGCCTTGGTTTGCTTTTCCCTTTTTGCTTTGTTTGAACTATTCGAAAAACCCAAAAATATTTTGCTTTGTTTGTTTTTCCCTTTTGGTTCTTGTTTAAAAATCAAAAACAACAAAAATATTTGTCGTTCTTCTTTGGTGTTTGCGAGTTTGCTACAGGGTTCGGCAGTCCTCAGTGGATATTGGTTTCATATTATTATTCAAGTTAGACAACTGAAGAGCAATAATGAGGATCAATGACAACTTGAGGCGTGGTAAGAGGCTGGTAACGAACTCTATTTGTCTTCATTTTTGTACATATACTCATCATTGTGAGTTTGCTTAGCCCGTTCAAGTAGGGTGTATGTTATCTTTGGATGCTTAGTAGTTCTTGCTTTCTTATGATTAGCTCCAGCTCGCTAATTGTTTGTAGCATGTCTTATGAATGTTTGCTTGCATTGCTCTATTCATAAATTGGTATGACACCGTGGTATCCTCCTCTGAATGTTTTCATTTGATTGACTTGGCACATGCTCACGCATGCACATGACTGTAATAGACAATTAAGCCTCAATGAATTATTTTGCCTTGAGGATCTTGAATCACTTTCATGCCCTGAGTAGTCATGTTTTGTTGCAAGCATGATAATGACAGCTATTGCTCTCTCGTTTGTCGCTCCCTTACTATTGCTAGCCTTCACTTTCACTGAGTATGTTTTACTCAAGTTCCCAACTCCCTAAACCAAATATTTCCAAAGTGTCCACCGTACCTACCCATTAGCATCATTTGCTACCTCCGTGCATATTCAATATGCCTTGTTTTCTTCCGAATAAAATGTTTGCTTGTTATGAGAAAGTTAGTTAGTAAAGCTCTCACGAACTTGATGGCACACTTTATTTTCTTGCACTTAATAAACCTGAACCATTGTGTCCTTCTTTGTTGCGCATATGCTTGCGCTTTATGAGTTGAAGTTAGCAGAAGCATGTATCATGGGACCGCTTTCAACACTTCATAGGTACTTTGTACCTAGTTGATATCATGTTCTTTTGCTTATGGATCCCGGCGGTGTGAAATAAAAGTGAACTTGTAAGATCATGGAGTTTGTATGTATGTTAGAGAAACGCCTAGGTCGCTAGCCTAAGCCATGCCTAATCATGGTGGAAACTTGCAGCATAACCATAATGAGCATTCTATGAAGCATCCTCAATAAAAATCTATGCACATAGTAAATAAAAAGATCACCGAGATGCTCATTGTCTGCTTGCCTTGTAATTTTGATTATGGGATAGCTCCCGTGTCATGTGCACGGGGTACCCTGTTGGCGGTTCTCTATGATACGTATATACTTACAATGACAAGAGCTTACTTGTGACTGAAGTTGAGTAGCATGAGGATCGGTCTTCGTAAGTAAGGGGCATGAGACTTCGATTTATAACTTGTCAAGCATATCCTCTTAGTTGTGTCACTTTAACCTTAACCATTTAAAGATGCTTATGATAGGGGCAATGAGATCTCAAAGATAACAAGTACCATACTTTCAGCATTTGGAAGCCTTTCAAATTTTTCATAACCTTTTCTCCTACTTGTTGAGTCTCCACATATTCTCCGAGCACCTTGTTGAGAGCATAGTTGTCATTCTTTGTGTTTGTTCCATTACTTGATTATTTGTGTTATGACTTTGATGCTTCTATCCTTGATGTCTTTACTTCTAGTCATCACTTGAACTTTAGAGGAGCCCTGATATTCATAATCAAAGGCAAGCGAGATACCACTCTATCATACCTTTTTATGAGCATTGTAATGTTGCTTATGTTTGTGCCTCATGCTACTTATTATTCTTGAGTTGGAATCTCTTCATAGACTTGCAATGACTATTAAGTAGACTCAGTTGCATACTCTCTATTATGAATTAGCTAATTAGTTGATCACATTGCTGAGAATATTTACATGAAGCAAATGTGTTCGTGAAATTCTTTTATCGCACTCAGTTTTCAACTGAATTGCTTGAGGACAAGCAATAAGCTAAGCTTGGGGGGAGTTGATACGTCCAAAATGTATCCACTTTCTCGAACACTTTTGCTATTGTTTCTCCTCTATACTTGTGTGATTTGGATACAACTAATGCAGACTAACGCTGTTTTCAGCAGAATTGCCTTGGTGTCTACTTTTTGTGCAGAAAACCAACTATCAGGAAAAATCCCAGAAAATATGCCAAAAACCCTATTTCACCCGAAGACTCTAGGAGCCAGAATACGAGACGGAGAAGAGCCAGGGGGTGGCCACACCACCTGGTGGCGCAGGTCAGGCCAGGCCGCGCCAGGGGGTGGTGTGGCCCCCCAGGCACCCACTCGGCCTCTCTCTTCACCTATAAGGAGCCTTCTGACCTAAAAACTCCGGGGGGGGGGGTTCGACGTTTTTCTAGAAGGAGTTCCGCTCCGCCGCCACCACCAGATTCCACGAAACAGCACCGGAAACTCTGTTCTGGCACCTTGCCAGGATGGGGAATTGGAGGAGATCATCGCCATCATGATCACCATTGCTTCTCCATTGACCATCCATGTTTCCCCCATCTATGAGTGAGTGATCCCCCGCTATAGGCTATGGGGATGGTAGGGATTGGATGAGATCGTTCATGTAATGCCATCAGATTGTTAGGGCATGGTGCCTAGTATCTTTTATAGTGCTTTATGACTTTGCTGCAACTTGTTGTGCTTAATGCTTGTCACTAGGGCCCGGATTCCATGATTTCAGATCTGAACGTATTATTGATTCATTATGATAGTATTGTTTTTGGTCTTATCTACAAGTTGTATACACACATTGTTGTCCGGAACCTATGGCCCCGAAGTGACAGAAATCGGGATAACCGGAAGGGAAAGGCTTTGATGTGAGGATCACATGTGTTCATAGAGTGTTAATGCTTTGCTCCGGTGCTCAAGTAAAAGGAGCACCTTAATTGCTAGTAGTTCCCTAGAGGCCCCGCTGCAAAATGGCTGGCAGGACAAAAGATGTTGTGCAAGTTCTCATCGAGCACGTATGACTATATATGGAACACATGCCTAGGATTGTCTAGTACTTGGATGCTTTATCTTATTTATCTGCAATTGCCCTATGTTCTGATTTCTATGTGAATTGTCTTGTCCATGCAACGCCCGTCCATCCATCCCTATGCCTACCGCACTCGAATCCCACTGTTTACTGCTTTTGTACTGCTGTCTTTGCTTTACTACTGCTGTTACTTTGCTATTCCTACTACAAAACTGTTGCTACTGATAAACTGCTGTGAGCAAGATTGTTTCCAGGTGCAGCTGAATTGACAACTCAGTTGTTAAGGCTTGTAAATATTATTTGGCTCCCCTTGTGTCGAATCAATAAATTGGGTTTCCCTTCCCTCGAAAATACTGCGATACACCCCCTATACTTGTGGGTCATCAGTAACCCTGCTAACGACGTCGAACTTAAACCTGCTAAAACAAAAGGGGTACCGACAAAGGGTAGAGGAAAAAGAGGAGCGTCAGTACTGAGGCCAGTACACGGCGAGGCTAGAATTTGGCGGCTCTCGCCTACATAGGTATGGTGGACTAAAGCGGCAGCGAAGCATGCACTATACAACCTATAGAGACTCGATGAACTATTGGCTATTAGAGAGAGATAAGAAAGACCTATTAGGAACCAACCTTATACTAACACCAATCATACCCATCCTGGTATTCCCCCTCGAGACCAAACGAGGAAGTCAAACCGAGGAACTCACACAGTTGGCAGTTTTATTCATTCCATTATAGTTGAAGCACTTACTAGTCAGATATAGACAGCATGAGTCATCCTGATAGCATAAGTAGTGGGCAGTTTTAGTTAACCATTCAATTGTAGTTGCAATACTTACTAGTCAGATACAATTAGCATGTGACATCCCAAACCCAGCAGTTGTTGGCACTTTTATTTCATTCCATTGGAGTTGCGCTACTTACTAGGCAGGTATAACATGACACGATACACCCTAGTTCACCAATTGTTGGCACTTTTATTATCCATTCCATTATAGTGAAGCTGATTACTAGTCACATATTAAGTCAAATTTATAGCATTACTTTAGTTATGCTTGTCTATGATCGAGATACTGTGCTCCAATTCGTCCATAACCACGGACACGGCTTTCAGAAAGATTTACCATGTAGGGGTGCACAAATAGCAACACACACACGATCAACCTCGGAAAAACCAAATCAAAACCCAACGAGGCTTTCACGACAAAACAATCACATGATTCATAAAATATTTCAGGGGGCCACCCCACTAAGCTACCTGCAACGAAGTTGGCCGGCTCCGAGACGGACCTAGGGTTTGTGTCAATGCCTATAAATGACTGGGAACCCGAAAGTGTGACTAGGCTTGTCGATACCGCGAAAACATTCCAGGTTCCAAAACAGTACAGGTGCTCCACCCACAATCGTAAATAAAGCAGTAAAGCATGGCATAAGTACAGGATAGTAATAAAGCCCCAAACTACTTTGTGGCCCCAAGAAATAAGAAATGAATCAAGCTCTGGCTAAGGAGGATCCATAGGGTCTCCCGTATGTGGATAGTGGGAATAATCAAGGAACAGGTATCAAGTACTCGGGGCCGACGGGACACAAGTGGACATGAAAACCCAAATAGCACATATTGCCCATCGGTGCCTCTTTCATTAGTTATCCCAACAGTTTAATAGCTGTATTTAAAGTCATGATCCTCTCCACTGTAAAGCCTCTCCACCATTAAGCATAAGCCAACCTTTCGTCAACGGTGGAACGACAACGACGCGAACCAGCACATGAGTGAGCGACTACGACTCGCAAGACTGACTATCTATCAAACAACAGGCAATAGGATGTGTCCAAGGCAATATAAAGGCTACAAGGGATATATCTGGTACGGAACACTATAAATGCAAAATAGGTAGAAAGGGCGAGAATTCTCGCCTGGAAAACACTGCCAAAGATACATTATCCAAAGAACTTGTCGATACTCGCATCCACTCAACGCTAATCCGCGAAGAACATAACACTAAAAGAAACACATGATGCAATATTTAATACTACGGCAGAAGAATCAGTATGTTTATGATATGATGCATGACATGGCAAAGATGAGATACAATTAGGCAATATTAAGCGGAACCGGGGTCTCGACAATTAATTATATGATTTATGTTGCTTAGATACCCCGCAATTTGAATATTGTATTAACAAGCAAAACATGACATCTGTTCGCTACACCAATTTAAATAGAGCCAATACAAGACTAGATTCGCCCACATATGGTCTCCATATTTAATTATGAGGTGAATCAACAAAATATCCTCAACCCAATGAATATGTATGCGAGCATGAGCAATTTAATATGCAACTAGATAGATGTCATATATTAGAAATATAGGGGTCTCAGAAAGGGGATCACACATCGGGGTCGAAGATCTTGGGGGTTCGGGGTTCAGGTTTGGTCTTGGCAGGGTCATTCTTTAGAGTCCGGATGCGTCAGGATCGGGCTTCGTGGTCTTGGCCATCGGATCCAAGAAGGAGATCTTGTCGAGGGTCTTCGGGGTTTGGTCTTCAGATCCGGGGTCTTCGGTTCATGACCATGTTCTTGTCGGCGATCTTTTAGTACCGAAGCCCACAATGTACTACATCCATCTTCTCGGGTCACTCCAGAAACACCACATCACCACAAGTCTCGGTGCCTCCGGGGCGAGTGGTCATCACGGCATCTTCAACAATCTGCCAACACTTCGTTGCATCTCCAGAGCTCAACTTCAAATCACCACTACACCACATATACACATTGCGATAAACCAACACGTATCAATAGGAGCTAGGTGGTTAAACAAACAGAGGAGGCCACGGGTGGAATGGCTCTAAGGAGTGCTCGAGGAGGTCGTGGTCGACGCGGCCGGCGGCGCGCTCGCAGGGCGGCGGAGTCGACTAGGCCGCGACGTCAGCGATGTCGGCGCGCATAGAGGCGCAACGAGGCTTGTAGGCGGTGGCAGGGCTCCTCGACGGGAAGGAGGCACGGCGACGAGGAGGAGCTCGGGCGGCTCGCGTGTGGGCCGAGGAACGCATCGGCATGGTTCTGCCTCGGGGCGAAACTGCGGCGGGGGAGCGAGGTGAGGTGCGACGGCGGCCTGAGCGACGAGGAACATGCGGCGGCTCGGGGCACGCGGCTTGGCACGAGCGATGTCGGAGGAGAGGGTGAGGTCCAGGCGGCGGCAAGGGGCATGCGGGGCGACCGGAGACGCAGAGGGCAAGGCGGCCGCAAGGGGCATGCGGGGCGACCGGAGACGCAGAGGGCAAGGCGGCGGTGCTCTGCTTGGGGTCGGGTAGCGGGTCGGTCGGCGCGGAGGTAACGCGTGCTGGCGCGGCTGGACTTGCGGGAGGGCCGCGACTGGCGGTTGATCTCGATCGGGGGGGGGGGAACGACGAGGTAGGGGACGCAGGGAGAGCGGAGCGGGTCAGGGGAATTGGAAAACGAACGGGTGAGGTTCGCGTCACGATGCGAGGTGGGACTAGGGAGCATAGCAGCGTGTCGGTGTAGTGGTAGGTGTAGGTCTGGTTCGTGACTGTGCTGGAGGGGCGTGTGCATCGCAGCTGTGTGCGGTCGCGCATGTTGGTGCGGGCTACGCGCACGAGTGTGCGCGTGTGTAGTGGCGGCGGCAGGTGGTAGTGTGTAGGATTAGGGTTAGGGTTTGGAGGTGGCCGGCTGGGCTTTTGGGCCTGGCTGGCTGCCTCCCAAAAATAATATAACTTTTTATTTATTATTTAAAACGTTTTTGTAATCAGTTTTTAGACAAATAAAATATCCATGAAGACCTGGTTTTAGGATTTGAAACTAAAGGAGGGATAATTGGAAAACAAAATAGGGTATTTGCAGAGTACTTTATGAACAAACATGCATGATGATGTCATGATGATGCACAAAGGCAAAACACAGCGATTTTCTAGTTGTGATTTTATCCGGGTGCTACACTTCTTCTCTGTAGGCAGCAGCCCTGCACTCCCTAGGACCACCGCATCCCCTCCGGAACCTCTGCATCGACATGCATGCCTCCCTGGGGCCTACCGACGAGCTCTGGCGAGCTCCGCTCGGGCGTTTTCACGCGAACAGTCTCCCGACGTCGAATCCAGCCCTGCCGCCCCTCTCCGGGATCGCCGTCATCTACTGCATCGCCCTCGCCATTCCACGATCGCTAGCAAGCCCCCAGGTGAGCTCTCCCGCCGCCGCCCGACGCCCCTAGGGCTTCCCCCGTCTGTCTGCGCGACGAGAGGAGGAAGACGCCCCGTGGCTGTCGGTCGTCTTTTGATCGAACGGCCACCATCGCCTCTTACCGCTTTGCTACCCCCGTGCAGCTGACCGGCAGGCCCCGTAGAGGGGGTTTAAAAATCCCGCCTCCGGCACGGCTCGTCCCCAGCGTGGGCCGAATCGGTTTCCCTGACGTAGTGTGCCTCAGATCCCGGCCCAGTTCGACTGGAATTCCGGCCCGGCAATGCCCCTCTCCTTTTTCTTTTAGTATTTCATTAAATCCAGAAAATTGACTCTTAGTTTAAATCCTTTTGAAAATGCAAAAAAACTCCATTTGCCCTGATCTAATTCTTACCAAATACCCAAGTGTTTTTCTCATCATGCAGAACCAGCCCCTTACCAAAAATAATTTTTATTATTTTCTGGCATTTAATCTGCCAAAGAGTATAGTTTACACTAAATAAATTCCTCATGAAGTTGTAAATATCCAATTAGGGTGAATCAAAGTTCCCCTAGAATGTAATTTCCATACCAATCATTAGCATAGGTCTCATGTCCAAGTGAACTCTAGTCTGCCTATAGCAAAAATAACAAAATCCATGCAGTTAGGCCTTTGGAAAAATTCCCTATGCATGGTTTATTCAATTGAACCAATTCCAAATCCTAGTGATGTGGAACATCAATTCTAACTAAATCTAGGAGCTCATGATTTATTGAGCCCTGGATGTTTTTCTGTGAATTAAACTATTATGTGCATGGTTTATTCACCTCTAAATTCACTACAGTAGTTATACAACTACTAAAAGGTTGCTTCCAATTTCTACAGAAAGGTATTCCCAATACCGACACTATGTCCTTGGAATTAAACCAAAACCTTCTGTAGATTAAATTTGGTGAAAAAGACAAAATGTCTATAGAACTACCTTTGGGAATTTCCTGAGGGCATTTTGGTAATTGTCTTGACCTTATTCCAACTCTCAGTGAGCAAGTACATCAAACCCTACTAAACCATCCAAGGAAATAATTTTTGGAGCTCCAGAATTTTTCTGGTGAATTATTTCCTAATACTAGAGCCTTTAGCACTAGAATATCCATAAGTATTTCAAGATAATTGATAAAATAGTGAAATCACTTTTGTTGGTTTAATTTTATCAACACCTATCTATTGGTATCATGTTTTTACAATGGTATCATACATAATATGTCTTGGTCCAAAACCCATCTCTTAGGTATTTCCTAGATTATAAATCCTAAGGGGGTTTCCTTCCAAATTTCCAAGACAAAGCCAATCCTATTAAATCCATTCTTCCTAAGACCTAATGATCTGTGAACTTGTATTGTTCATTGTTTGCTGTATGTATTGGTGCTTGAATGCCTGTCGTTGATTGTGGCTTGGTTTGCTTGCATGTGCTGTCGGGACGACGATAGTTGCGATAAAATCGGAGAGCAGAAGAAGTGGTATTTATTATTGGTACCGGTATTCTAGGTTATTTAAAGAAGAAGTCTAGGGACATTTTTCCATATTGTTGATCATCAGGCAAGCCACCTTCTTGCACATAAGCCTTGTCCTACTATTTAACTTATGCATGTCTCTGTCTACTATTTGTGAAATTGCATTGTTTTACTATATGCTGATGTATATATACGGTAGTGGTTTGGCTCCTCTGAACTATTACTCTTTGGTACTATTAAGTACAACCCCCTTGGTGATACCTATTTGCCCGTAGTATAATAGATGGTGTATTACACCATACCCCTTTTGAGACCCCCGATTTAGCCGAAGCAAAACTAGAGGATGGGAAGACCCCGGACAAAGTTTTACTAAATGATTTCTGATAAAACCTTGGCGAGGTCGGACCTCCCAAGAGATGTTGAGAAAGAAAAAGGGTTTTCTTTACCAAATGCTGGAGGAAAACTGGAGGAAAAAGGCTTACGAAAACGCACCCGGTTCTTTGCAGTTTTTCTAGAACAATTAACCATGTGCAACCACATTACTCTGGTATGGGACAGGGCTGGATTTGATGTTTGTCTATTCTGGTATAAGCTGCCTCGCAACAACTACAGGGGATCGGGGATCCTTGGAGGGTGGGCCTTCTCCGATATAGGTCCATGTGGGACATCGACCTAGAGAAGGAATGAAGGGTCGGCAGGCCTCCACACGTTACTATGAGCCCCTCATTGAAAGAACTCACGTGGGACGTGCAATAAGCGCTCCGGTTGGTCCTCGCCCGACGTCCCGATTTTGAGGGGATTAACACTCATAGGGTAGGCACTTATATTGGAGTGGACATCCGGAGAGTCTTGATCGGTTACTCAACCCACGATCAGTGAAGATCAGGGTAGTGTACCCAGATGGTGTGGGTAAAGTGTACAACCTCTGCAGAGTGTAAATCTATTCGAATAGGCATGTCCGCGGTCATGGACAGTTGGGAAGGTTGCTGTAGAGCGGTGCTGGTTTTGTTTTCAAAAAGTTTCTCGGATGTTGTAATGATACTTGTCGGTTATGTGCCACGACTAACTGATCATGGGATCGTGGTTGTATGCATAACATGGATTCTCGGAGGATTAATCCGGGGGCCCCACAGACTTGGTATCAGAGCCATCCTGACTGTAGGGGAACCTTAGTTAGCATGGTCGCTAGGCAGGAAACTTATTTTTGAAAACCCGGGTTTCAAAAACTAGTTTCCCCATGAGTTTCAAAAAGTTCTACTTCTTCTCTTACTCTAAGTAAATGCTTTCGAAAATGGTTTACTCCAACTCTTGTGCCCAAACTTCAAACCTCCGGAATTTAAATAACTAGGTTCTAGAACACGATGAAGACAAGAAACTACCAGCAAACACAAGGAGACTACAACATCGCTCTACCAGCGGAATCCTCATAATCAGAAGACCTCAGGTGTTGCACTACCAAGAAGCGTCTAAGGTACGATGAAGGATTTATCAGCCAGATAGTGACTCCGACCTGAAGAAAGACGAGACCTAGGGAATATGATTCCCCTACTTCGTGAGTAGTTAACCCCTTGATCCTTGGCATTGACCGTGTTTGCTTGCCTAAGTGCATCCTGTGTTGCTTGATGTGTGTTGTCTGCCGAGGACATTGCGACCCCTCGCTCTGTTCGCCTTGTTTGTATGTTCTAGTTTGCCTGGACCTCCTTAAAAATGTGACTCGAGGAGCGATAAACCCCCCTAGTAACTCAGGAAACCCCTGTGTAGCTGTCAGTAATGATACCCCAACCAACCTTGAGGGTATTTGAGAGGAAAAGCATCGCAAGAACCAGGAGTTCGACATTGTCAAGTCAGAATCACCTCGAAGATTTCACCTCAGCAGGACGGCATACCTCGTCAAACTCACCTCGCAAGACTCGTCAATAGCACCACACTCCCTCGCCCCTCAGTCTACTACAGCAAAAATCCCGTTGAAGCTGGAAGTCGGTCACCGAAGGATCCTCGATATCCACAAGAAACCACCCGATAAGTCAACCGAGACAAGAAGTGAAGACCTAACTACGCTGACCTACGGTATATCCGACCTTCCAACTACCGCAGGAGACTAACTATTCTAAGTCGACCCTACCCAAATCAATGGGAAGTTCCTCCCGAAAAGACCAGATTACTCCAACCTCCTGAAGACAGGACTACCTGAAGGCAATGAGTCTACTTCACCACCAAGCAGAAGCAACGTCAATAAGTCTGAATAAGGATAACCTCTCCGAAGATGAATGTCTCCAACCTAACTGAAGGCCAACAATAAGTGTCGTTAACCACTAACCTACCCAGAGTTAACCACTAAGACTGCGTTAGAAAAACACCCTGACCTGGTTCCCCCAATAGAACGTCTCTCGGAGAGCTCAACCCAAAACCCAAGGAGATACATACCTCTGCAACACCTCGCTAGCCCTTCAAGACAGAAGCTTTGCACCATTCTCGACGGACCTGAGTGCAGCTCTAAGGAGGAAAGACTACGTATCTCCACTCAATCTTCAGAAGACTGCCTACCAGAAGATACCTCATAAAATATTCCTGAATCCGAACTCTTTCCGCCAAACAACAACTCGTGAGTTAGACGATGAGAAACTAGCTGGGGATGCTACGAAGTCTCTTTGCTACTTCAGCTGAAGACCTACCTGAAGGACCCCAAGAACGCCAACCGTCCAGTTCCAATCGCTTAGAGGACGTGAGACTCCAACAACTCCAGCAGACTAAGTATGAATAATCGTAGAATATAAACCTAGTAGGACCTACCTTCACGGAAGCCATCGAAAGAATTCCACCTCTATGAGAAAGAGTGACGACAGTCTCCAAAACATCAATCCACGACTCCAAGAAGAAAGGACTAGGTCAACTCTCCGATCTACCCCAGTCAAATCCTAAGGGGGAAAGACTGCGTCTTTCCAACCAAAATAGAATAACCCTCTTCCAGGAACAACCTCAGGAGTCCCGACCCTAAAATCGTAAATAGGATACGCTACGACCCTAAGGAAAAGCGGTGAATCCCTAGACAAGGTACACCAGGCTATAGACTCTATCCTCCGATGAGTACTCTGTGAAGTACAAAATCGAGGCAGTCTGCCCAGTCTAAGCCCTCGAGATATGGAGTCTGGAAGGAAAAGAAAGTCCTCCCTCGCAATCAGGACTAGACTCTGCTCAACTCTCCGTGCATCCCGAAAGACTGAAGCTCAACTTCATCGGCAGAGTAGTCATTTTCAAAGACGGAGTCCGTAAGATAGCACGCTTGAAATCAGTAGCGCTAACCTTGACTCAAAATCCCCTAACCCTACTCTCCTGAATCTCGAGATGAGATTCTTTTAAGGGGGAAAGATCTGTAACATCCCAATTTCAACAACCCTGATTAGTTGTCCAGAATGCAAAAATCAGGGGGAACAAAAAAATTTTGTTGTTTAGTGGTGAAGTGTTTTCCTGTTGTTTGATTATGTTTATGCTTATGATTGTGTATTAGAGAATATACTCCTTACCTTAACACCAGTTGACAAAAGCTACTTCTCAAACAGTCTTGGCTTAATTTCCATATTCTCAAATGTTCTGGCATTTCAAAACTTGAGCCAAGATGCTTATGTAACCAAAACTATTTTTGTAACTTCTATTGACAAAACTATGGAGAGATATATAATAGAATCTCCTTATGTTTTCAAGACAGAACTTTCAACTACTCTTACCCCTTGGATCTCCCAAAGCCTTTTTGTAAGCTTTTGAATTCCACTCTTGGTAGAGATACCAAGGAGCTTACCTTGTTCAAACTCCAATCTATTTCAAAATACCCATCCTTACCTCAAGCTAAGCTTGATGGTAACCCTAGTAGTAGTTGATTTGTTTGTAAGATGAGATGTCTTGATCTCCTGTTTGAATTGTCTGCTTAGGAGATAGTATGAGATACTCTAGGAGCTCATCACTAGGAACAAGATGTTTCCAAATCACCACAGCCTAGGCCAGAAAACAATCTGGACCAAATCTCTAGATACAAGGTGACCATCTAAAACCCTTAACCATATCAGTTTTGCAGTGATCCATTCTAGAAGCCTCCCAGTCAATGAGGACCAATATCAAGTATGGACCCCTTCTACTCAATCTACACTTCAACATCATCCACTTGATGATGCTTGGGTACCTTGAAAACCAACAAAAACATCCCCTCTCATATTCTAGTCAAAATCCTTAAATCTGTTTCCAACATCACCTTTCTGAATGCCTCCCTTTCTCAACCCTTGTGCACTTTTGGTAATTCACTTGAACCACCTTGTTAACCATCCTAAGGACTACCAAGTACCACTCTTTCGCATGAGTAGATCATCCTCCTACCCACTTGTTCTTGATGGTTTTGCAGGCATGAAAATAACTTTTCCTACAAATCTAGTCAACATGCCTACTTTGATAGAAGCTCACACCACCATCCAACCTTCTATGGACCAATTATTTGCATGGTTGTGTTCTACTCATACAGATCTATCATACCTACTTCACTTGTTCCAATTGGATCATTGAGATGTTTAAACCCACAAGGTTTTGAAGGCTAGATGATAATCTTCTTTGGCAGGCTTATTTTATTCAAAGTTTGAAAGGTTGTTTTGGTGAGCTCAAGAAGGATCCAGATCAAACACCTACACCATTGCAATATACATCACTTGGTGTATCCATCCATCTACCGCATGACCCAAGGGGAGATCGGAACAGCAAGATACAACCATGTTTTGATGGTATGAAGTTAATATCACCCTAGATCCTTAATCTAGGGTATTGCACCAAAATTAACTTGGATTCTCCAATCCCAAGGTTGCAAATTCTTGCTACACCTTGTACAAATCATCTACCTTGATCATCAAGATTTATCAATAATTCTCCATAATTATTATGGCTCCAAATCTAATAAATCTCTTTAATAGTCAAAATCTCCAAAACTCCTTCCATAAAGGAAAGTTTGGTTTTTGCCAAAAACCTTCCCCAACCTTTGGCTCCATTGAGATCCATATATCACACCCCATCTTCCCACCTCAAAAATAAATATTTTTGAAGAACTTTATTATTTCTTTTTGCCTATTTTCTTAAATGGCAGAAACAAGAAATAATCCTTTAAAAATACTTACCCACCTCAATAAATCCCAATAAAATTCCTCAGGATGTAATATGGTATCCTGGACCATCTCACACCAAAAACCAACTTTGTCTAATGTAAAAATATCACATTATCTTCTAGAAACTACTTCTATACTTTTTGATTAAATGAATTTAGGTGGACTTATAATTCTCTGAAAAATCCCAAATAAATCTCAGAGATGCATTTTAGCCCTACCCATCTACCATCATCCTTATCTCTGTTGGTCAAGATCAAAAATCAAGAAGTAAACCTTGATCATCCCTTATGGCTGAATTGATCCTTTAACCTTTTTGTACCAAAACCCCACTCAAACTCCATCCAATCTTCTCTAACAAGCCTCCACAGCACCACCCCTCTCCCTCTGGTCAAAAACAATGTTCATTCACTGTAGCACCCCTTCCCCTTGTCCTTTAGTGCTTGGAGGAAGGATAGATGCACCCATTGGTCACACTTTTTCTTTACATCTTGCAGCAGCCATCCCACCTCTCCTCTGCTCTGTAGCTCTACCAGAATACCACCCTCCACGCCCACAGCAATACCAGCCCTAGCTTCCCTCCTCCCTCCCATGCCTAATGGGACAAGTCCACCATGAGCCTCCCCTTTGGTTTATAAGGGCCAGAGACCACCCCACTCTCCCCTGCTCCCTCATTTCTCCCCCTCCCACTCCACTTGCCTCCCCCGAGAGCTCCAGATCCATCCCTGCAGCTCTTCGTCGCCATGGAGAAGGAGGATCTCTCCTCTCGGCCTTCCCCTTCCCCTCGAGCTAAGCTCACTCTTCCACTCATCCCTACCCTCGTTCTCCTTCAGGGCGTCTACCCTCTTCCTAATATACCTCCCTATGCTCTCTGTTTATCGCAGGATTACCGGAGTCCACCGCTCCAGCTCTCGGCCGAGAGAGCATCCCCCGCAAACCCGACGCCCCGAGCCCCCTTCTTCTCTGCAGGCAGCAGCCCTGCACTCCCTAGTACCACTGCATCCCCTCCGGAACCTATGCATCGACATGCATGCCTCCCTGGGGCCTCCCCGGCAAGCTCCGGCGAGCTCCGCTCGGGCGTTTTCATGCGAACAGTCTGCCAGCGTCAAACCCAGCCCTGACGCCCCTCTCTGGGATCGACGTCGTCTACTGCATCTCCCTCACCACTCCACGGTCACCGGCAAGTCCCCAGGTGAGCTCTCCCACCGCCGCCCGACGCCCCTAGGGCTTCCCTCGTCTGCCTGTGCGACGAGAGGAGGAAGACGCCCTATGGCTGTCGATCGTCTTTTGATCGAACGGCCACCATCGCCTCTTACTGCTTCGCCGCCCTGTGCAGCTGACCGGTGGGCCCTGTCGAGGGGGTTTAAAAATCCCGCCTCCCGCGCGGCTCGTCCCTAGCGTGGGCCGAATTTGTTTCCCCGGCCCAGTGTGCCTGAGATCTCGGCCTAGTTCGACTGGAATTCTGGCCCAACAATGCCCCTCTCCTTTTTCTTTTAGTATTTCATTAAATGTAGAAAATTGACTCTCAGTTTAAATCCTTTTGAAAATGGAAATGTCGTGGAAATGGCCACGGCAGTCGCTTCCATTGGAAGCGATTGATTGTATCGTGAGGAAGAGTTGGCGGCCATCAGCGATGCGAGATGGGGGCAGATGCACATGGGTTTACCCAGGTTCGGCCCCCGGAGGGTAAAGACCTACTCCTGCTAGATTCGATTATTGGAGAGCGAGTTACAGGGGTGGCGAGCTCGGTGTCTAAGCAATGAGTCGCTTGAAGGGGGTCTATGATGGAACGTGAGTCCGTAGGATACCCTAGGGAGGTTTATATATGAGACACCTCGCTAGGGTTTACAAGCTACAACCGAATAGGATAAGGATTCGAAGGTTTTGACCTAATCCGACTGGCCTTCTGTTATGCTCCTGGGCCTCTAGTCGCCAATCGCCGGGCCTCTCCTTCCGTCATAGTCCAGTCGCCGTCCTCCAGGCGCACTCGCAGGCCCTTCGGCCCAATCGAAACGTCCTGCTGGGCATCCCCCCTTTGGCATATCCCCATCAGTAGTCCCCGAGGCCATCGTTGATGCAAGCGCAGGTGTCCCTTTGGTGTTCGGAGTAGGCGAGCCCAATTTGGGCGTCCAGTCGAGTCGGCGATGGACTCCATTAGAACCAAGGAGAAGTTCCCCATGTTTCCATTCGCCACCCCCAATGAATGTTACTACTGCCAAGTTGACGCTTCGGTGAGTGGAAAAGACTGGCGGGTAACGGGTGGAATGAAGGAGCTGGACCGTCAAATCTGGTCAAACTATCTGTTGGAATTTCCAACGGTAACTTCGGCGCAATTACTGTGAGTAACGGCTATCCCGATTTTGGCGGGTGGCGTTCCCATATAAGGGGAGTGATGATTCAGCACTGCAAATCTTCTCCGCATTCTTCACTTTTCCTCATTCGTTCTTCTTGTCTTCAATCTCCCTGCCTTCAACCTTCCGATTCGTCTTTTCCGCACCGTGCGACTCCACATCCTACCTGCTGGCGCCTCCCAAAGGCTCATGGGGAAAGTCCAAGTGCACCACAGCCCAGCTCAAGTCCTTCAAGGACGCCGGAGTCCTCCGCAAGGGGAACTGGCGGGTTCCCCCCTCCTCCAAGACCGAGCCGAAGTCGCGACCTGGCGAATTAATCTGCTTCCCCAGCCATCTTGAAAGGGGTCTAGGATTCCCCACCTCGTTCTTCTTCCGCCGCTTCTGCCTGTATTACCCGATCAACCCATTAGATCTCGGCCCGCACAGCATCGAGCAGTTGGCGATCTTTGTCGCCTTCTGTGAATGCTATATCGGCTGCAGGCCATACTTCCCGCTGTGGTTGGAGCTCTTCCATGGCCGCATCGGGCGCGAGGCGTCCGGTGGCTTGATGTTGGCCGTAGGCGGCATAATGTTCCAACTGAAGCCGAAGGCCAATTTCGTCAAGCTCCTCCTGCCAAAAAAGGCCGCCAGCGAGTGGTAGAAGAGATGGTTCTATGTAAAAGAATCCACTCCCTCCGGCGAGGTGGCGCTTCTTGAGTTTGTCACCGAGAGGAGCGAGACTCGTCGGCTGGCGCCGAAGAAGCTTCCCGAAGACCAGCGGATGGCCGTCGCGAAAATGATGGACCAGATCCAGAAGCTGAAGGACTAGGGGTTGATTTCGATCAACCTCTACAACTACTGGCTCGGGCGGCGCCTGGTTCCGCTGGCGGCTCGGCTGCATTGGATGTATGAATACAGGGGGAAGCACGAACCCTCCCAAACCAGCAAGGAATCATGGGAGGCCGAGGACTACAAGGCCGCCTTGAAAAAGATCACGGATGCGGAGTTCACCAGCGTGGCGGTCGGGCTCGCCCCGTACACTCCCGTGAAGAATGAAGGTCCCACAGTAAGTTTTCTCCCAAGTCGCCATTTTTGCACCTCAATTCTCAATCACTGCGTTTGGTGTTTACTTGTGGTGGTTCTAGGCTTTTTCAGGTGTTGGATGGCTGGCTTCCTCCGCTCGATGAGGAGGTTCCCCAGGAACTGGAGGAAGACTCTGAGGGGAACTCCTCCGACAGCGATAGGGAGGAGGAGGAAGTTCCGCCCCCGGCGCTGATGGCTCAATGCACGGCGCCCAAAAAAATGCTTGATGGCGGTGTTGATGTAGAGCTCGTTGGGAACCCCAACAGGAATGTATGATGAGCACAGCAGCAAGTTTCCCTTAGTTATGAAACCAAGGTTTAATCGAACCAGTAGGAGCAAGGAAACACCTCCAAGGTGTTACTAGATGAGCTTTGGCAGGGCGCACTACAGGTGCTAGTAGCAACGTGGAGACCTGCACAACACAACCACAGAACTTTATCCCCAACTTGCGATGAGGTTTTCAATCTCACTGTGTTTTGTGGAAAACAAAGGATTAAACATATCGAATGGAAAGAAGTAAAAGTTTGCAGAAAGAAAACACAAAGCAGTAAACAGTTGTAGATTGTATGTAAAAGACAAGGACCAGGATACATAGTTCACTAGAGGTGGCTCTCCGTAGATAGATAACATGCTGGGTGAACAAATTACAGCGGGGCAATTGACAAACACCGAGAAAGCAATACATGCATATACTAATCATCTTGACTCCTTGGAGACTTGATTGGGCATTACAACATAAAACATAGACCGCCATCCAACTACATCTATGACTAATAATCCACCTTCAGGTTATCATCCGAACCCCCTCCAGTAGTAGGTTGCAAGCAACAGATTATTGCTTTAAGAACTGTGTGTAAAGTAAAAAATACGATTGTTCTATGAACAAAGGATCATTGTTTTCTCCCTAGTAGCAACATCACATCTAGTACCTTAGAGATTTCTGTCACTTCCCCAGATTACTAGAGGCATGAACTCACTATCGAGCATAAATACTAACTCTTGGAGTTGTTAGCATCTACTTGGCCAAGATAGCTACTAACAATGGAAAGCATGCAAGATCTCAAATAACAAAGACATGATAGAATCAATAATCAATCTGAAATAGCATCTCAATATCCATCGGATCCCCGCAAACACAACATGTATGGATTACAAATAGATGATCTTGATCATGAACGGAGCTAACAAGATCTAAACATGAAAGCACAAAGGAGGAGAAACCAGCCATCTAGCTACTACATGGATCCGTAGTCCAAGGATGAACTACTCACGCATCACACCGGAGGCTTGCATGGTGATGAAGAAGGCCTCCAGGGTGAATTCCCCTCTCTGGCAGGGTGCCGGGGAGAGCTTCAGATCCCCCCAATCTAGGGACAGAGACGACGGCGGCTACAGACTGTTTCGTGGATTTTTGATCGGGTACCTAGGGTTTTCGTCCCGAGGGCAACTTATAGGCGGAAGGAGAGGCCGAGGGGGTGCTGGGGTCGGCCAGACCACCCCCTGGCACGGGCCAGGTGGTGTGGCCAGCCCCCAGCCCTTCTCCGTCTCGTATTCTGGCACTTGATCCCTTCCGGAAAAATAGGCACTTTGGCTTTTGTCCCGTCCAATTCCGAGAATATTCATTTTCTGACTTTTCTAGAACCAAAAACAACAGAAAACAGGCAGCTGGCACTGTGGCTCTTGTTAATAGGTTAGTCCAAGAAATCATCATAAAAGTACTCCAAAGTTGGAACAAAACACAAGAAAGTGGATAAAACCAAACATGGAACATCAAAAATTATAGATACATTTGCCATGTATCAACATCCCCAAGCTTAACTCCTGCTCGTCCTCGAGTAGGTAAGTGATAAAAAGAAATAATTTTTGAGGTGACATGCACCATCAAAACTTGATCAAAGTATTTGCAAAACTCAAAGCCGGGATCATAGTACATCAATCATAACATGAAAGACAAAGTTCTAGCAATAAGCAAAGAAACTATGATACAACATGAAAAGGCACAAACAAAAGATTCATGAATAACATGCTTTGCAAGACGTTTGTTTGTTTCACATAAAGAAAACATAGCATAATAGTATTCAGCTTGTCCCTCAATAGAGTAGCAAATATAAATGCATAGGACACCTTCAAAGTTCATAAGAGTGACTAGATACACTAGTTTCAAACAAGCAATAACAAGTTATGCATCAATCAACTAGTATTGGGACAATGCACATAGAACTAAGAATGGCCACTATGCTCTCAAAGTAGTGCATAAAGATAGAAGGTGGAGACTCAATATAATGGTGGATGAAAAGCCTTTGTAAAAGGAAGTAGGGATTCAAGTCTCATAAAGAGCTTCCAAAAATTATGGTACTTATAGCTTTCAGCTCTCATTGCCCCTATCATAAGCATCTTGAAGGTGATTAAGGTTAAAGTGACACAACTAAGAGGATATGCTTGACAAATTATAAACCGAAATCTCATGCCCCTTACTTACGAAGACCGATACTCATGCTACTCAACTTCAGTCACGAGTAAGCTCTTGTAATTGTAAGTATATGTGTATCATTAAGAACCGCCAACGGGGTACCCCTTAGACATGATACGGGAGCTTTCCCATAATCAAAATGACAAGGCAAGCAGACAATGAGCATCTCAGCGATCTTTTTATTTGCTATTTGCATAGGTTTTTATTGAGGATGATTCATAGAGTGCTCACTATGGTGATGCTGGAAGTTTCCCTAGCGGCCCAGGCGTTTTTCTAACACATATACAAACTCCATGATCTTACGAGTTCCACTTTTATTTCACACCGCCGGGATCCGTAAGCAAAAGAACATAATATCAACGGGGTACAAAGTACAAGTGCAATGTTGAAAGCGTTCCCCATGGTACATGGTTCTACTAATTTCAACTTATAAAGCGCAATCATATGCGCAACAAAGAAGGACCCAATGGTTCAAGTTTATTAGAGGCAATAAAGTAAAGTGTGCCATCAAGTTCGTGAGAGCTTTAATCACTAGTTTTCTCATAACAAGTGGAAGGTAAACAAAAGCATGAATATACTTGGAATAGCATAAGCTAGTAGGTAGGTATGGTGGACTCTTTGGAAAAACTTGGTTTAGGGAGTTGGATGCATGAGTGGAACTCATACTTGGTTGTGGAGGCTAGCAAAAGACTGGGAGCGACAAACTAAGAGAGCAATAATGGCCATAATCATGCAGAGCGACAAAACATCATTGATCAAATCATAAAGTGATACTACAAGTTGAAAACTAAAGGATCATAAAGGCTATGGTGACTTCATATAGTCATAACATGGTGTGAGCATGCGCCAAGTCAACCCAAATAAAGCATCAAAGGAGAATACCACTATACTATGCTTTAATATGCTGAAAAAAGCATGATTCATCCAAGGCACATTAAGCAATCTCAATTGTTTATACCAAGTCATGCTACAGCAAAGAATTCTAAGCATCAAGCCAAAACAATATCGAGCATGGCATGACAAAGCATAGGCCACAGTCAAAAACGAGCTCTTTTTACCACATAAGCATAAACTTTCCTACTCTTTTCCAAACCAAACCAAACTATTTGTAAACCAAAGTGTGAAAGAGGGGGTCCAACCAACTTATTCAGAAAACTAAGCAAACCAAGCAAACTAAAAAGAACAAAATGAAAACGAAAAAGAAGACGCTCCAAGAGAAACACAACTGTGCATGAAACAATAAAAATGAAGCGTTTGGAAGAAACCTAGAATTTTTATTGATGAAGAAGGGGATGCCTTGGGCACCCCCAAGCTTTGACGCTTGTACTTCTTGGATATTTCTTGGGGTGACACGCGTGGCATCCCCAAGCTTGAGCTTTAGTCCATCCTTCATCTCTTTACTCATTCCTTCCATACACCTGAAATTTTTCCTTCATACAAAACTTCACACAATCTCATTAGCAACATTAGTGCACTAAAGAGAAATAAGTCTCAAGGTTCAGTTTTAACACCAAATAAACTTCCATTAGAACACTATCTACTGTAGCACTTCCCTAAAAAATCTCAATTCCCTAGAGGAACTCAAGAAGGAACTAACAAGAAGCAAATGCAGAAAATGGCAGAAATCTGTCAAACAGACCAGCAGGTAAAGCGAATTTTTTCGAAGACCTTCTGTTGCTCAAATCAAAAAGTGTTGAACTAATGAAAGTTAGATAACAACCTGGGGCAGAAGCACAAAACATTGCAGATCAATCCGACGTACAGAGCTCTCTCAGGAATTTTTACGGTGAAGCACAGAAATCTCTTTCGGGACAACAACTTTCCCAATCATTACTTCACTCTCATTAGAGGTTACTCTTGGCACAAAAAGCAAATAAAAAGGATAAGGAGAGGTTATTACAGAGGTAATAACTTCCAAGACTCATCTAAAACTCTTGGGTTATCTCCTAACAAGTACTTTTCTTTAACGCCTTTAAGTTAGGCATAAGAACCAAAGAAAGAATCAAGTGTTCTCAAGTGAAGAAGCATTAAGACCAACTTTCTTGCCCTTACCTCTCTTATTTTTATTCTTAACCTTGGGGAAAATATGATTGTTTGGTGGAGAAGAAAAGTGCATGGTCCCCTTTCCCACATCTATTATTGCTCCAAGGAGTCCTAATAGGGACCTTCCAAGTGTAATTTGTCCTTTTCCTGCACATTCAATAACAAGATAATTAATAGAAATCATTTTCCCAAGGATCTTTGTAAACACTCCTTCAGCTATTCCAAGAGGTAATATGGTAGTATTATTGGTGAGAGATATTTCTTTTCCTCCTTCAACGAGCCCCCAAAGATTCAGAGATTCATAAATAGCTTTGGGCATAAGACAAAATTCAGACATGATATCACAACGAGCTTGAAAAGTTTTAGTGTTTATCTCAATCTTTACTGTAGGGAACCACTTTGATGGTTCAGAGTTTATTGGAACATAATCATGTTGCTCCCTAAGTGTACTATAGCACCCTTCTAATCTAGTAGTGCTAGCCTCAAGAGTGTCCAAGCTAGCAAATATTTTTGCGAAAGAAGTATCAGTTTGGCTAGACAAGTTGTAAGTGAGGATTAATTTCTGTATAGCATTAATGGCATCATCCTCATTACTTTGGAGGAAATATCCTCCCGCAATAGCATCTAAAGCCTATCTATAGCAAAGAGCAATCCCAAGGTAAAAACTGCTAAGGAACAATCCTTGAATCATTTTAGGCTCAGTCTTTTCATGTAGATCAGAGATTCTAGACCAAGCTTTCTTAAAACTTTCCTCAATTCCTTGTTTAAAAGTGAGAATCATTTCCTTGGGTGACATAGTGATTGGAGCAAGGCTAGACATAGTGGCAACTCAAGATAGGAACTAATTTTGTGTGTGTTTTCAAATAAGAAAGTAAACAAGTAAAACTAATTTTTTTTGTGTTTTTTTTGAAGAACAAAACAAGCAAACAAAGTAAAGAGATTGGTTATGAGGGACTCCCCTTGTGAAGATGTCCTTGACTCCCCGGCAACGGTGCCAGAAAAATGCTTGATGGCTTAATGCACGCCGCGCAGAAAAATGCTTGATGGCGGTGTTGATGTAGAGCTCGTTGGGAACCCCAAGAGGAAGGTATGATGAGCACAGCAGCAAGTTTCCCTCAGTTATGAAACCAAGGTTTAATAGAACCAGCAGGAGCAAGGAAACACCTCAAAGGTGTTACTAGCTGAGCTTTGGCAGGGCGCACTACCGGTGCTAGTAGCAACGTGGAGACCTGCACAACACAACCACAGAACTTTATCCCCAACTTGCGATGAGGTTTTCAATCTCACTGTGTTTTTTGGAAAACAAAGGATTAAACGTATCGAATGGAAAGAAGTAAAATTTTGCAGAAAGAAAACACAAAGCAGTAAACAATTGTAGATTGTATGTAAAAGACAAGGACCGGGATCCATAGTTCACTAGAGGTGGCTCTCCTTAGATAGATAACATGCTGGGTGAACAAATTACAGCGGGGCAATTGACAAACACCGAGAAAGCAATACATGCATATACTAATCATCTTGACTCCTTGGAGACTTGATTGGGCATTACAACATAAAACATAGAACGCCATCCAACTGCATCTATGACTAATAATCCACCTTCAGGTTATCATCCGAACCCCCTCCAGTAGTAGGTTGCAAGCAACAGATTATTGCTTTACGAACTGTGTGTAAAGTAAACAATACGATTGTTCTATGAACAAAGGATCATTGTTTTCTCCCTAGTAGCAACATCACATCTAGTACCTTAGAGATTTCTGTCACTTCCCCAGATTACCAGAGGCATGAACCCACTATCGAGCATAAATACTAACTCTTGGAGTTGTTAGCATCTACTTGGCCAAGATAGCTACTAACAATGGAAAGCATGCAAGATCTCAAATAACAAAGACATGATAGAATCAATAATCAATCTGAAATAGCATCTCAATATCCATCAGATCCCCGCAAACACAACATGTATGGATTACAAATAGATGATCTTGATCATGAATGGAGCTAACAAGATCTAAACATGAAAGCACAAAGGAGGAGAAACCAGCCATCTAGCTACTACATGGATCCGTAGTCCAAGGATGAACTACTCACGCATCACACCGGAGGCTTGCATGGTGATGAAGAAGGCCTCCAGGGTGAATTCCCCTCTCCGGCAGGGTGCCGGGAAGAGCTTCAGATCCCCCTGATCTAGGGACAGAGACGACGGCGGCTACAGACTGTTTCGTGGATTTTTGATCGGGTACCTAGGGTTTTCATCCCGAGGGCAACTTATAGGCGGGAGGAGAGGCCGAGGGGGTGCTTGGGTCGGCCAGACCACCCCCTGGCGCGGGCCAGGTGGTGTGGCCAGCCCGCAGCCCTTCTCCGTCTCGTATTCTGGCACTTGATCCCTTCCGGAAAAATAGGCACTTTGGCTTTTGTCCCGTCCAATTCCGAGAATATTCATTTTCTGACTTTTCTAGAACCAAAAACAACAGAAAACAGGCAGCTGGCACTGTGGCTCTTGTTAATAGGTTAGTCTAAGAAATCATAATAAAAGTACTCCAAAGTTGGAACAAAACACAAGAAAGTGGATAAAACCAAGCATGGAACATCAAAAATTATAGATACATTTGCAATGTATCAGGCGTCTGTTGCTCGCAAGACCCGTATGCAGAAACAACGTGAGTTCGAGGCGAGCCGCCACCTGGACGAACACGACGGGGGCGACGAGGTTACGCAGGAGCACACATCGCGGCGTACTGCTACACCGTCGAAGCCTGCACGCAAGCCCAAGTCACCAATGAAGAAGTCAGCGTCGCCAGCCAAATCGGCGGTGGTGTTTGAGTCGGATGACGACTCTAATGGTGAAGATTCCCCCGAAGTCCCGCGTAATGCCCCAAAGGATGCGATACTGACGAAGGGGTTGGAGGGCGAGGACACCGAGGTAGTGGCAGAGGTTCCCCTGGCGGCGATCGTGCCGACATTGTCGAGGTTTCCAAGCCAAGAAGCGGCTGAGGCGGCAACGTCTAAGTCGCTGCTGCCGTCAAGAGCGGCCGCATCATCGGAGCCGGAGATCCCGATGACTGTGGCTTCATCGTCGAGGAAGCCCGCGGTGTCGTGGGCTTTCGACGTCTTCGAGAGGGGGCTCACTCACAAGCTAGGTCTAGAATTGGAGAAGCCCACGCACATCAGCACCGGGCTTCGAGTTCTTCCAGTCGCGAAGTGAGTATTGGTTCTTCACTCCGATTCGCCTCTTGTTTTTTATTGTTGTTATATTGAATGTGGGAATTCTGGCAGGTCTAGAGCTAAGAAGATTGGCCATCCGTCGGTGGCAAAGATTCCATCAGTCACCACCATGGGAGGGGGCGATCTCCCCAAGAAGAGAAAAGCCGCCGGAGATGTAGAAACTGCGGAAGGCGCAAAGAAGCAGAAGGGGGCTTCCGACGATGCCACGGCCGCGGACGGTGCCGCGAAGCCTGGCGTTGCGGCAGTCGCCGAAGAAGTGGTGGCGGGACGATCGGAGCCAGTCTTGGCTACGGCCGCGCCGGAAGCGCCGGCCCAGACAACTAGTGCCCCCGCCAGAGCGTCGGCAACGTTCCTGTGCTTCATGGCTAGGGGATTTCCAGGCATGGTGGACACCTAGTCTCCACAGAATCCGGAGATCATGGATGCAGACATTGGGTCCCGTCATAGGCGCACTTCCTTCACGATCTCGTCGACTGACGCCGGGGAACTTCACAGGATGCTCGGCACCGCTATTCAGGTATGTCCAGTCCCCGAGTTCCTAGTCGCTGAATTTCAGCGGCTGGGAACTGAACTTCTTTCTCCTCTCCAGTCCCTGAATTCCTAGTCGCTGAATTTCGGCGGCTAGGAATTGAGCTTCTTTCCACTCTCAAGTCCCCGAGTTCATGGTCGCAGAATTTCGGCGGCTGGGAACTGGGATTTTGTTTTGTCAAATGCTAAGATGTGTTGTTTGTTTGCAGGGTTTGCTAAGGGAATCGACTGATCGGCAGGCCGTGAGAGAGCACTTGGACCGTGATCTACGCGAAGTGCAGGAGGTGAACTAGCGGCTTCAGGAAACTATTGGTGAGTGTCTTCTTTCCTGTCCTTTCCTCTGTCAGGTGCGAGCTGTTTATGTATGGCGTGCTGATGGATTCTCTTTCAGATGGTTTCCCGACTACGATTTCCAAGGCTCGTGAAGGGTATGTTCCAGTCGCCGAGCTGGACGTGCCGAATGGACGAATAGCCTCCCTCGTCCAGGACTTGGAGGAGGCAAAAGCGGCCTCAGTTTCTTTGGTGGAACGAGCGAAGGCTGCCGTTGCTGTAGCTGAGGAAGAACGCAAAGCCATGGATTCCATCATCGTGGGGCTGCACAACGAGCAAACCGCCTTGGAGAAGCATGTCACGGAGAACTGCCGCAAACTCTTTGGTGAGTCTCCATCTTTCCCTGACCTGTTTGTCGAGTCCCTAATTGGGGAGTTCCATAGTTTCACTGACGTCTGATTTTGCAGCTGTGATAGGTCAAAGCGATCCGGTGGTGCAGACCTACAATGCTTCGCAGTGCGTGACTTCCGTGGTGAACGTAGCCACGGCTTCGGCGTTGTGTGTCCAAGCGGCTCTTCAAGGCATGTCCCCCACTGAAGTTATTCCTGGGGGACTTACGGAGGTGTGGCGCTATCTGGGGGACTTACGGAGGTGTTCCTGTCATCATGGAGTGGATGGCGTGCTCGGCGTTCAGGCGCGGGGCCACCACAGCGTTGAGCTTAGGTCTCGCCCAATTCCCCGATGACTTCGACCTTGATGATGTGACGAGTGGCTACCCATCGGTGACCGGCACGGTGGAGATGTCAGAGGTGCTAAAGCTAACCCTGAAGGCCGCCCCTTACGCCGATCGGGTCTTAGCTATGGGGGATCTGCTGTCGTACCAGGAGACAGTGTTGGCGCCTGGCGACCACGAGCCGGAGCATCGCGATATGAGGTCAGAGCAGCCCTTACGGTTGTTGTTGTCAAAGTCGGTGACGACGTACCCGACGAACCCGTGGCAGCCTTTTGTTCGTCTTAAGGGGGTGGCGAAGCTTACTCATCAGAGCCTGTGGAATAAACAATGTAATTGTGCAATTTGTGATGTATGCCAAGTGGCGACTGATGTAATGTATTTTGCAATGTATGCCAAGGGGAGTCGATCGACTCGTATTGCGACTAGGATTGTGTGGTGTGTTTGTTTTTGGTTGAGCGAGTCCCCGAGTGTGTCCGCCCTTTAATGGGGTATAACTCGATTTTATACTTTTGTGTGTTTTTTTGGTTGTGCGTTGTTTTATCTCTCGCGTCTTATGATTGGCAAGTCCCTGAGAGCGAGTAGGACTGATTTGTAGGCGAGTCCCCGAGGGTGATGCTCGACCATATTGTTCATGTTCCTGTTGTAGGTTGTGAATGCGTTGTTTGTAACGCGTCTCCTCTCCTGGCCCGGAGAGCTAGTCACATGGCGAGTCCAAGACAACTCTCTTACTTGGAGTGTTCCCTAGCCGCGTTGGGGTTCCCGTTTTGCGGAGTCCCCGTGCGTGGTACTTAACCGTTCGAGTCGCTTTGCACGAGGATGGTAGGGACATGTCACTGCGAGAAGCGTATACCGGTTGTCTTAGCCCGATGGGCCAGTCGGGCTAGGCGACTCCAATGGCAGATCCGGGTTGGCATTTTCGTGGACGACCCAAGGCCCGAATATTTCCGGTGTCCTTGTGCCGCACTACTTAGCCGTGTCGATCACTCGACCAGAGGTTGACTTCCGTGAGTAGTGTATTGCTAATATGTACGAGTGCCAGTGGCACAAGAATATGGTGAGTGGACACAATTTGTTCGATCTGAATGAATTTCATTATATATGTCAGTGGAGTACAATGTAAGGTTCTAAGTATAGAACTTTCTGAGGAGGTTTACATTCCATGGTCTCCCGACCTCGAGCTAGCCGTCACCCCATATGTCGATGAGATAGTAGGCGTCAATGCCAAGGACTCGGCCTATGGCGAACAGCCCCTCCCATGGGGGGGAGAGTTTGTGCATGCCTTTCTTCTCTTGGGCCAGTAGTAGGACCAGGTCGCCCTCCTGGAAGATGTGAGTTCGCACTTGGCGGCTGTGGTAGCGACGGAGTCCTTGCTAGTATATAGTGGTGCGGGAGCGAGCCAGCTCGCGTGCCTCGTCGAGTTGGTCGATGTTATCTTGGCGGGCATCCTTGTTGGTCGCCTCAATGTAGTTGGCGACTCGAGGTGAATCGTGCTCCAGATCAGTTGGCATTACGGCCTCAGCGCCATACACCATGAAGAAGGGTGTGAACCCGGTGGAGCGATTGACGGAGGTGTGGATCCCCCATATCACAGAGGGGAGCTCGTGGACCCAGCATCCTGGGGTGTGCTCGAGGGGCACCTAGAGTCGCGGCTTGAGCCCGTGGAGGATGCTCTGGTTGGCGTGTTCTACTTGGCCATTTGACTACGGGTGCGTGACTGATGCGAGGTTGAGTCGTATGCCATGTTCTTCACAAAATTCCGCCATGGCCCCCTTGGCGAAGTTGGTGCCATTGTCTGTTATGATGTTGTGCAGGTAGCCGTCTCGTTGCAGCAGCGCGCGATCATTCGCACCTCCGTCTCGTTGCTTGGTAGGATTTTGTGCTCCAAGAAGGCGACATATGGTGCTGTCCAATTGCTAGGCTCCACAACCATGGCGACTAAGGCCGTTTCTGGTTGCAGCGGTATCCCGCCATCGATCTCTTTTGGTGGGCTGACCGACGGTTTGTGGATGATGTCGAGGAAGACGCCTACTGGTGGCGCTTGTCGGGTCGATCCGATGCAGGAAAGGGCGTCTGCCTCCTTGTTTTTGCGCCTATCGATCCACTCGACGGAGTAGCCGTCGAAGTGTCCTCCCAACTAGTCGATAGCTTGGCGGTACGTGATCATTGTTGGGGAGACGGTGTCGCACGTTCTCGCGACTTGGTCGGCGACTAGGTCGGAGTCGCCATAGCATCGTAGCCGGTTGACATTCATCTCCTAAGCAGCTCTCATGCCGTGGAGGAGGGCCTCATATTCTGCCATGTTGTTGTTGCAGGGCTTGAAGTTGAG
Source organism: Avena eriantha (assembly GCA_910589775.1). Lineage (NCBI taxonomy): Eukaryota > Viridiplantae > Streptophyta > Magnoliopsida > Poales > Poaceae > Avena > Avena eriantha. The sequence continues at coordinate 317,675,629 of OU342745.1, read as the reverse complement.
GTGGAGCACGTAGCGGAGCTTGTCTCCTTTGGGAGAGGTCAGTGTGACCCCAGCCCCTGCACCATCGGCGTTCTTGGAGCCGTCAAAATGGAGCAACCAGTAGTGGAGGTACGGGAGCTTCTCTGGCTGCTGTGCTTCTTCCCAGTCTGTAAGGAAATCAGCCAGGGCTTGTGACTTGATCGCTTTGCGGGGCTCGTATTTGATGTTGTGGACGCCGATTTCGACAGCCCACTTGGCGACTCGCCCGGTCGCCTTGCGATTGCGTATGATGTCTTGCAGGGGCGCGGAGGAGATCACCATGATTGGGTGCTCCTGGAAGTAGTGTGGGAGTCGCCTCTGTGCTTGGAATACCGCGTACACCAGTTTTTGGTATTGCGGGTAGCGCGATCGAGAGTCCGTCAGGATTCGCTGATGTAGTAGACAGGGCGATGTATCAGGCGCTCCTTGCCCTCCTCCGGTCGTTCGATGAACATCACGGCGCTGACGACTCGAGTATAGGCCGCGATGTAGACGAGGATCGACTCTTTGTTGAGTGGAGCAGCGAGTAGTGGAGCCGCGAGTAGCCCTTCTTTGAGCGCTTTGAGTGCATCGTCGGCCCCTGCGTCCCATTGGAACGTGGGGTTCTTGCGCATCAAGTGGTAGAGGGGCATTGCCTTCTCGCCTAGTCGGGGGATGAAGCGACTGAGGACCGCGACTCGCCCTGCCAACTTCTGGACGTCGCGCAGGCACTCGGGATTCCCGAGTCGCGCGATGGTGTCGATCTTGGTGGGGTTGGCTTCGATGCCTCGCTTGGAGACTACATATCCTAGGAGCTGTCCGGTGGGGACGCCGAAGGTGCATTTTCCGGGGTTCAGCTTGATGTTGTACTTCCGCAGGTTTGTGAAGGTTTCGGCTAGGTCGACGAGCAGGTCATCCTGGCGGGTGGATTTTACCACCACGTCATCAATGTAGACGTGAATGTTGTGGCCAATTTGGCTTGCTAGGCACTCCTGCATGCATCTCTGGTATGTGGCGTATGCGTTCTTTAGGCTGAACGTCATGGCCGTGTAGCAGAAGGCACCGAATGGCGTTATGAACGTCGTCTTCTCCTCGTCCTCGACCGCCATCTTGATCTGGTTATAACCAGAGTAAGCGTCGAGGAAGCACAGCGACTCCGATCCTGCGGTCGAGTCGATGATCTGATCGATGCGCGGTAGGATGAACTCCTCCTTTGGGCAGGCGCTGTTGAGGTTGGTGTAGTCGATACACATTCTCCATGTGTTGTTCTTTTTTAGAACTAGGACTGGGTTTGCCAGCCACTTGGAGTACTTGATTGCCCGGATGAAGCCTGCGGCTAGCAGGCACTAGACTTCTTTGTCGATTGCTCGACCGCGCTCTTCATTGAAGGGTCATAGCGACTGCTTTACTGGTCGCACTTTGGGGTCGGCGTTGAGTTTGTGCTCAGCGAGTTCCCTCGGGACACCTGGCATGTCAGATGGCTTCCATGCGAAGATGTCGCGGTTCTCATGGAGGAACCCGATGAGCGCGCTTTCCTATGTGGGGCTCATGTGTGCCCCGATGGTGACCGTATGGCTGGAGTCGCCTGGGACGAGCTCGACGGTGCGAGTGTGCGTGGTCGCCTCGAACGTGGAGTTCGCGGCAGTTGGTTTCTTCAAGATTGTGGGGTCGTCCTTGTGGATGTTGCCCGTGTATTTTGCAAGCTCCTCCGCGTGGTCGGTCTCCGCGGCGATGACAGCGTCAGCGAGCTCGGCGCCCTTGTCCTCGCATTCCACGGCCATGTCAGGGTCGCCGTGGATGGTGATGATGCCGCTTGGCCCGGGGAGCTTCACATGTTGTAGGCGTAGTGTGGGGTCGCCATGAACTTTGCGAATGCCTGGCAACCTAGGACACAGTGGTAGGGGCTGCGGAAGTTCACCAGCTCGAATACGATCCTCTCCGTGCGGTAGTTTGCCAGAGTGCCGAAGGTGACTGGCAGCGTCACTTTCCCGATCGTTAGGGTTGGCTCGATGGCTGCTTCTGGGAGCTGGAGCCTCTTGAACGTGTCCAGGTACAGGTTGTTGATGGAACTCCCACCGTCCATTAGTGTCTTGGGCAGGCAGTAGTCGGCCACCTTGGGCCTGACTACGAGGGCGACTCGACCTGGGTATTTGATTCTTGGCGCATGGTCCTGGCGACTCCAGATGATGCTCTGCTCGGACCAGTTGAGGAAGCGAGGGATGTCGACCTATGTCACCGTGTTGACAGCGACTGCACGGGCGAGCACCTTCTTCTCGCGCTAGGTGCCGAGTCCGGTGAAGGTGTGTTGCGAGCCGACGGCGGTGCCGAAGCCACCGCCGTTCCCGTTATCCCAAGGTGGGTTGTTATTGGGGTCCTCCCTTGCTCGTCTCGCCTTCTCGGTCTCTTTGAGAGAGTGGCAATCAGCGGTGGTGTGGGTGGCGGGTTTTCCCTCCCTGCTATGGTAGATGCAGGGCTCATTGAGCAGGGGAGCGGGCTCGAATTTTGGCCTTGCTGTGTTGTTGGAGCGGTAGTTTCCTCCATCGCGACGATAGTTCTTGGGGTCGCGCTGGCTGTAGCCGGTGTTGGTGACGAAGTCGACTCGCCCGTCTGCGTGGCGCTTGCTGGTGATGCGGGTGTTGCTGTAGCGCATGTCGCGTAGGCTCCCGATGTTGTGGATGCTGGTTCGACGTCGTCCTCCTGAATCGTCGTCAGAGTCTTGGTTGGGATCTTCCTCCGCGTAATGCTTGGCCATCTCGAGGAGGTCGGGGATGTTGTCAAGTGTTCGGTAGACCCTCTTGATCTTAGCGACCAAGGGTTCATACCGGCACATGTTCTTGAAGCAATGTATCGTCGTGTCTGGGTGGATGTCGGAGGCGTTGATCCACAGTTCTTGCCATCTTTGGGTCCAACGGCGAGTCGACTCGCATTGTCCCTGGATGCATCGCTCCAGATATTCTATGGTGGTAGCGCGGGTGTAGGATCCCTCGATGTGCCTGACGAAGGCGTCCCACATTTCTTCATAGGAATCGATGCTGTCAGCGGGGAGCATGTTGATCCATAGCCGGGTCGCACCCTCCATCATCAGGGGGAGGTAGCGAGCGGCGAGCAGGTTGGTGTGGCCTGCGATTCCCATTGCCATGAGGTATGTGTCCAGCCAGACAGTGGGATCATACGTCGGGTCGTACTTTCCAATCTCCTTGGGGGCCTTGAAGTTGGCGGGGAATTTTTCCCCGCGGATCATGGGCCCGAAGCATTGCGGCCCGACTCGACTGAGTGAGCCTCTTGGTTCCGGGTCGCCGCGGTTGGTGAGGGTGTGCCTCAAGTCGTTGGGCTGGCGCGACCGCCACGCCTGGTTGTTGATGATGTTCGTTCGGGCGTCGAGGGGCTGCATGTTGGCGGCGACCGTGTTATTTGCCGGCCGTGGTTCGTTGGTGGACAGCGCGGGGTTGGTGGCCCGTGGTTGGTTCGCCAAGGGCTGCAGTGGTGGGCAAGTTAATGTGTTGGCGATGGTGAGGTGGCCGCTTGATGCCGCCCTGCTTGCTGAGGAGCGGGAGTACATCCGCCCCCGTGGGTCGACTCCCGCGGCTTGTTGCTTGACGGCCCTCACGAGTAAGGCCTTGGCGTACTGGATCTGTAGCGCGCCGTTGCCTCGGACGTTGAGGTTGGCAATCACGGCATCGGCCGCGACAACGTTGTCCATCGGGGTGGAGTATAGTGGTAGTCCATTGGCATCACGGGCCTGAGGCGAGATGATGATCCGCGGTTGGTCTGGCGGGGGCGTGCGGCCGATGGGTGGTGGAGAGGCTCTGGTCGCCGGTGCGCCGGGTGGTGGTCTCGCGGTGTTGCTTCCGCCTGGCGCCGCGTTCCCACAGTATTCGCACTCGGCGGCGTGTGTGGGGTCGCTCTCGTCGTTGAAGTTCAGGACGCGGCCCTGGACATTGGAGTTCAGGCGGGTCCTGATGTGGCGCTGGTGATAGAGCGACAGCTCCCGCGCCGTTTCCCGCTCGAGGCGCTATTTCTCGCGCTCGGCGAGTTCGTTGCGTTGTGCCTCCGCGAGCCGCAGGCGGGCTTCCTCCACTTCTGTGGCCATCACAGTCAGCGGGATCGGCGTGGCTAACGGATCTGGCGGGGCGGCCGCGCTCAATGCCATGTAGATCACGTTGAAGCGATTGGATTTGGCGTTGAAGTCCTCGGGCGATTCTGAGCCAGAGTAGGAGTCGAAGATTCCGAGGATGGAGGGGTCCTCGAAATCCTCCGGGTAGGAGACCTCTCGTGATGCGGCGGTGATAGATCCGTCGACCGAGGCAGGGGTCACGGAGTCGGCGTCATTGTTTAGGGCATCATCGTTGGTGACGGTGTTGTTCTCGGCCGCGTCGCTGGCGGCCAAGTCGTACTCGGTGACGAGGCTCCTAATGGAGCGGACCTGCTCCTCCGAGAGAAGATCGCGGTGCGGCGGCGATCCGCCGATGATCACCGTTGCGGCTGGGTCGACCGCGTCGGTGAAGCCGACAAAGAGGTTGATGGAGTCGACCGGCATCACCGCGCCGTGAGTGACCGGGCGTGACGCCAGGATATAGCTGCTGGGCAGGATCTGTAAGATCCCGCCGATGGCGATCATGCGACCGGTGGTGAGCGGCCGATCGATCGGCGAGTAGGGTCTCGCCGCAGAACTCAGGCCAGTCCCGCTAAGCCCCACGGTGGGCTCCACAGTCGTGGAAATGGCCACAGCAGTCACTGCCATTGGAAGCGATCGATTGTATCATGAGGAAGAGTTGGCGGCCATCTACGGTGCGAGATGGGGGCAGATTCACATGGGTTTATCCAGGTTCGGCCCCCCGGAGGGTAAAGACCTACTCCTGCTAGATTAGATTATTGGAGAGCGAGTTATAGAGGTGGCGAGCTCGGTGTCTAAGCAATGAGTCGCTTGAAGGGGGTGTATGATGGAATGTGAGTCTCTAGGATACCCTAGGGAGGTTTATATATGAGACACCTCGCTAGGGTTTACAAGCGACAACCGAACAACATAAGGATTCAGAGGTTTTGACCTAATCCGACTGGGCTTCTGTTACGCTCCTAGGCCTCCAGTCGCTGGGCCTCTCCTTCCGTCGTAGTCCAGTCGCCGTCCTCTAGGTGCACTCGCAGGCCCTTCGGCCCAATCGGAACGTCCTGCTAGGCATCCCCCCTTTGGCATATCCCCATCACCATCCGGAAACAAACTCCATTTGCCCTGATCTAATTCTTACCAAATACCCAAGTGTTTTTCTCATCATGCAGAACCAGCCCCTTGCCAAAAATAATTTTTATTATTTTCTGGCATTTAATTGTCCAAAGAGTATAGTTTACAGTAAATAAATTCCTCAGGAAGTTGTACATATCCAATTGGGGTGAATGAAAGCTCCCCTAGAAGGTAATTTCCATATCAATGAATCAGCATAGGTCTCATGTCAAGGTGAACTCTATTCTGCCTGTAGCAAAAATAACAAAATCCATGCAGTTAGGCCTTTGGAAAAAATCCCTACGCCAAACCATGAGTCCAATTGAACCACTTCCAAATCCCAGTGATGTGGAACATGAATACCTAACTAAATCCAGGAGCTCATGATTTATTGAGCCTTGTATGTTTTTCTGTGAATTAAACTATTATGTGCAAGGTTTATTCACCTCTAAATCCACTACAGTAGTTATACAACTACAAAAAGGTTGCTTCCAATTTCTACAGAAAGGTATTCCCAATACCGACACCGTGTCCTTGGAATTAAACCAAACCTTCTGTAGATTAAATTTGGTGAAAAAGACAAAATGTTTATAAAAATGCATTTGGGAATTTCCCGAGGGCATTTTGGTTAGTGTCTAGACCTGATTCCAACTCTCAGTGAACAAGTACATCAAACCCTACTGAACCATCCAAGGAAATAATTTTTGGAGCTCCAGAATTTTTCTAGTGAATTATTTCCTAATACTAGAGCCTTTAGCACTAGAATGTCCATAAGTATTTCAAGAAAATTGATAAAATAGTGAAACCACTTTTGTTGGTTTAATTTTATCAACACCTATCTGTTGGTATCATGTTTTTACAATGGTATCATACAGAATATGTCTTGGTCCAAAACCCATCTCTTAAGTATTTCCTAGACTATAAATCCTAAGGGGGTTTCCATCCATATTTCCAAGACAAAGCCAATCCTATTAAATCCATTCTTCCTAAGACCTAATGATCTGTGAACTTGTATTGTTCATTGTTTTCTGTATGTATTGGTGCTTGAATGCCTGGCGTTGATTGTGGCTTGGTTTGCTTACATGTGCTGTCGGGACGACGATAGTTGCGATAAAATCGGAGAGCAGAACAAGTGGTATTTATTATTGGTACTGGTATTCTGGGTTATCTAAAGAAGAAGTCCAGGGACATTTTTCCATATTGCTGATCATCAGGCAAGCCAACTTCTTGCTCATAAGCCTTGTCCTACTATTTTACTTATGCATGTCTTTGTCTACTATTTGTGAAATTGCATTGTTTTACTATATGCTAATGTATATATACAGTAGTGGTTTGGCTCCTCCAAACTATTACTCTTTGGTACTATTAAGTACAACCCCCTTGGTGATACCTATTTGCCCGTAGTAGAATAGATGGTGTATTACACCATACCCCTTTTGAGACCCCCGATTTAGCCGAAGCAAAACTAGAGGATGGGAAGACCCCAGACAAAGTTTTACTAAATGATTTCTGATGAAACCTTGGCGAGGTGGGACCTCCCAAGAGATGATGAGAAAGAAAAAGGTTTTGTTTTACCAAATGCTGGAGGAAAACTGGAGGAAAAAGGTTTATGAAAACGCACCCGGTTCTTTGCAGTTTTGCTAGAAAAATTAACCATGTGCAGCCACATTACTCTAGTATGGGACAGGGCTGGATTCGATGTTTGTCTCTTCTGGTATAAGCTACCTCACAACAACTACAGTGGATCGGGGATCCCTGGAGGGTGGGCCTTCTCCGATATAGGTCCTTGTGGGACATCGACCTGGAGAAGGAATGAAGGGTCGGTAGGTCTCCACGCGTTACTATGAGCCCCTCATTGAAAGCGCTCATGTGGGACGTGCAATAAGCGCTCCGGTTGGTCCTCGCCCGACGTCCCGGTTTTGAGGGGATTAACACTCATAGGGTAGGAACTTATATTAGAGTGGACATCCGAAGAGTCTTGATCGGTTACTCGACCCACGATCGGTGAAGATCAGGGTAGTGTACCCGGATGGTGTGGGTAAAGTGTACAACCTCTACAGAGTGTAAATCTATTCGAATAGCCATGTCCATGGTCATGGACGGTTGGGAAGGTTGCTGTAGAGCGGTGCTGGTTTTTTTTTCAAAAAGGTTCTTGGAAAAGAAATGACTTTGAAATGTTTTAACCATGGGATGGTCGGGAAGGATACCTTCTTTGACCATGGGATGGTCAGAGAGGTATGGAAGGAGCTTGGTCATGGGACGACCTGAAAACGGGAACAAACGGGTGACCCAGTCTTAATGTTTTCAAAACTTTTCAAAAAGGTTTACAAAAGTTTTCAACAAATATATGTAGATGCTATATCTACAAGAGAAACTAATTGAGAAACGAACCTCTCTTGGAGCCCTCCTACTACCATAAGCAAAATGCATATCCTCCGGTTATTACTATTCTCTTAAGGTGGTTTGCGAGTACATTCAAAGTAATCACTGGCATTGTCCCTGGTTATTAACTTGGCCAGATCTCAAGAAGAAGACGATGATGGCGACTATGCTAGCTAAGACGTTCTCCCAGTCAGTTGCCTATAGGTTAAGGCATGGCTCGGGCTCAGCGCTTGATGAAGTTCTGCTGATGACTAATGATGTAGCCATAACGGCATTTATGTAAGTCTTGTAATTCGGATATTCTCGGATGTTGTAATGATACTTGTAGGTTATGTGCCACGACTAACTGATCATGGGATCGTGGTTGTATGCATAACAGGGATTCTCGGAGGATTAATCCGGGGGCCCCCACATGGTTTGTGAAAAGAACACACATGCAATGACTCTAGTTGATCCATATGTGGTTTGTAGAAAGAACACACATGCAATGACTCTAGTGGATCCATATGTGGTTTGTGGAAAGAACACAAATGCAATGACACTGGTGGATCCATGTGTGGTTTGTGAAAAGAACACACATGCAATGACCACTGGTCGATCCATGTGTGGTTTGTGGAAAGAACACACATGCAATGACTCTAGTGGATCCATATGTGGTCTGTGGAAATAACACACATGCAATAACCACTGGTTGATCCATGTGTGGTCATGACAGGAACACACATGCAATGAACACTGGTGGATCCATATTTGGTTCTTGACAGGAACACACATGCAATGACATTGGTTGATCCATGTGTGGTTCATGACAGGAACACACATGCAATGACATTGGTTGATCCATATGTGGTTTGTGGAAAGAACACACATGCAATGACACTGGTTGATCCATATGTGGTTTGTGGAAAGAACACACATGCAATGACACTGGTGGATCCAAATGTGGTTCATGACAGGAACACACATGCAATGACTCTAGTGGATACATATGTTGTTTGTGGAAAGAACACACATGCAATGAACTCTAGTGGATCTATCTTGGCATAATTTGATGTATGCCACAATGTATTTCATTGTAAAAGACAACCACTTTCTATTTTTATACTACTCAGCTTTGCCCTTGGTTTTTTGATACTACCCGGTTTTGCCTCCTCTCTCACTTTCGTAGAAGCCCAAACCTGTACCCACTCTGTCTGCTATGCCCTGATTGTCACAGTTGTCACGTGGATTGTGAGCACCAACCGTTGATCCTGTGTGATCCAACGAGGCTCGTTGCACACATCGTGCCCTTCACAGGACAGCACGAGATAGCACGAACGTCTCCCTCAATGAGACTTCTACAAGAAGGAACACGATGTTGTCCATGGAAAAAGTCGTCAAGTGGTCATGTCATGTTTAATCTACTCTGCAAAGGCTACAAGTCTACTGCACGGCAACTGGTCATCCACGGCCCATGGGCTATACCATTTTTACTACGCAGCGTGCCTCCACTCTCACTTCCGACAGGCCCCTACCACACGAACCTTCCATGCGGAAGCCGCAGCCGGAAGAGATGCCTACCAGGGCCCTCGAGGAGGCCTAAACGTCCCCGCATTAAAAACCCAGCCTATCCACTACTCTCTCTTCCCTATCCAGCAAAACCCCACAATCTTGAACGTACTTGCACGAACCTTCTCCATGAAACCAGTGCGTGGGGGTGAGTGTCCGGGCATCACCGCCGGGGTGGTGCTTCACGCGGCAGATCTGGAAGAGCATCACGCAGCACAAGGCGAGGAGGACGTGCAGTTCAACCCCTTGGGGGACCATGTGCTTGCCGGCGCTGACGATTTTGAAGGCGCCGATGAGGGCGTGGAGTTCGACGGACATGCTCCGCTCATGTACCCGGAGGTACATCTATTTCTACATGTTTCATATTTTCTGCTCGAGCTTAATCTATCCTAGCGTCATAAAAAAATCTAGTCCTAATGATTAGATGCAACGTACGAACCGGTACATGGAGAGATCTAGTCTATTCTGAATGAATCCACATTATTTATTTATTAATAAGTTACCAAGAACACAAACCACATTAATTTAGGAGCGAGCTGGGGAGACGGTCGTAATGAATTGCTAAACCTATATAGACATGTTATTGCATCGAAAGAAACTCGGAATGGTGGAAGGAATATATATTTATTATTTTGCTCATTTCGGTTTGTATTCCATACATTACAGGTGTATTCAACTGAGATGGACTCTGACAAGGAGACTAGGGACAACAAGAGCCACCATGTCATGAAGAAGCTCAAGAGCAGGATAATCCCTTTCTGCACTCAACTTGGGGAGCTCAGGTGCCCTTTCTATAAGAAAGCAGTCAACCCGAGGATTGCTAGCTTGATTCCGCATGCGGTTGGCATCGGTAAAAGCCTGTCTAGTAAACACAAGTCGGCGACCAAGGCTAAGCATGTTGCTTATGGAAAATTCCTGAGGGAGTATGTCAAGACCGGCCTAGTGTCCCCTTACGTAGGAATCAGCAACTTCTAGCCGACCAACCCGTCACTGTGCTGGCCCGGCCACTAATAATATTTTGTTCTCTTACCATATCTAGACCCTTAAACTATGGGGATTTCTATTTTCGTACCCTTCAAAATATATTCAAGTTCTTCTATTTATGGAGTTAAAGTTCCGGTGGAATACTCGTTATTTTGGATGGATAGAGGGGTGCCCCCGACAGATATAAGGGTTATCCTGTCCGCTAGATCACATAGGATCAACGGTTGGTGGGCACGATCCGTGTCTCGACCAATCAGAGCATAGCAGCGAAGATGAGCACATGTTCGAGAGATGGATACAAAGAGAGGGGAAAACCGAGTAGCAACCAAGGGCGAAACTGAGTAGAACTTAAAAACCAAGGGCAAGACGGAGTAGAACTTAAAAACCAAGGGCAAGACTTAGTAGAACTTAAAAACCAAGGGCAAGCATGACAAAGGGATTCAAATAGAAAATAGAAAATGATTTTAAAATGGAACCAAATCGCTAGTGTTACGCTCGAGGGAAAAACTGAGTACAACTGAATCGCCAGGGTTAGACACGAGGGAAAAAACGCGACTCGGCGTGTGTGGTACATGGGGCGGTAGCGGACACGTGTGGCCGTGCACGGTGCATTAGCGTGCGTGGTGCATGGTAGTGCAACGAAACGTTACTTCCCTTCTCCTTTAATAGAGGCCTCCCCACTCCCACTCATCACGCACTCGCTCACTCAACTATCTCCACTGTCCCATCACCTTCTGCAAACGCCCAACAAAACTGCAACCATGCCGGCGATGGAGAAGAATGGCACGGTTGCCAGCGGCGGCTCCAAGTCCGCCGGTGAGGAGCCCCCCATCCCTGCATCCACCATAGCCGTCGGCGAGGAGGCCCCCGCCGGACTCGGACAAATCCCGCTCGGCTGGGAGCCCTACGAGGAGGTTTTCTACATAAGGCCGGAGAACCCCTATGACACCAGCATCGCCGACCCATGGTTGGAGGTAACCAGGGTTTTCTCCCCTTCCCTTGTCCTTCCCCCGTTCCCATCGTTGGATGCTAGATCGTATGTTATTAGGGCTCGGCTATTTGTATTTTTACAGTAGCTAATCCTCTTGTGTTAGATCTCGATTTTCGATGAATCCCCCTGTTCGTAGTTGGGATCAGTATTCGATTTGGTTTGAGATTTGGGGAATAATCGAGAGATCGCATTCGGTTAATTTATGCAAAAAATCAATCCCGATAATCAAAGTATCTCAATCATGTCCTTATTTCACTCTAATGTTTTTTTCAACAGGAGGATAGCAGCGACCTCCGTAGTGATGACGAGTCCAAGGACACCAAGACTCGTCATGTGCTGAGGACGCTAAAGTCCGGTCAGTACAATAACTTCTTTGCTGGCGACGTGTACATGTGCCCCTTCTTCTCCACTAGGAGGCTCCGCGCCACGGACTTCAACTCCCTCGTGAAGCATGCCGAGGACGTGAGGACCTGCGGCGAGTCCGTGAACGTCCATGGCTTCATGGCCAAGCACCAGGCACTCGGTCTTCACCTCCGCAACCTCCAGAAGGTGGCTATCGAGGAGGGTCGCATGCCCCCGATCAGACCCAAGGCACCTAAGGTCAACGGGCTGGGCAGCAAGAAGTGGAGGATGCGCCAGAGGGAGGAGGCGGATGCCCTCCTGGCAGAGGCCACGAGGGGCCACTGATCAGCTGCTGCTGCTGTAAAGCAGCTTCTTTTGTCTTGTCTATGTTGAACCTGTCAGCTGTTGCTGCTGCTGAGAAGCCTAATTGTCGAACCTCGTTAAGTACCATATTATATAACCTATATTAGCTGCTTTATCTACATCTGCTCTGTTTACTGAATTTATTTATGGTGCTGGTTTTTTGCTGCTCTAGATTTGCTACCAGATTGGGGAAAAACGAGGGCAAAAGGAACAATGAATGAAGAGAGAAGCTGCTCTAGATTCCCTACCTTTTTGGGCAAAAATAACACAACTATTATAGAGAGAGAGGGGAAAAGACGCTCTTAAAGGCCAAATAACAAAAAAACTTCCAATTTAGGCATCAGGGCGCACGTAACGGTCAAGCTTTTGACTGGACGGCACCCCCTCCGAGCCCATGTGAGGGCTTCAGAATATCGGGAGGACAAAAATGAGGACAAACGAGACACAATGTTGCTATAGCTAAATCTTACAAAAAAAAGCTGAATTTGGCTAGATCTCCACAATGTAGCTATTCTAAATCCCTAAACTATGCAGTGCGTTGAAACCTAATGCTTTTCCACTGACACGTGTATTGCAAAGTTTCTTGATCATGCATGCTTACACAAGTGGCCTACCAATAAACTTATAGAATCATGGGCAAACGAGCTTCATTTTGGCAAATTCTGGACAAGCTTTGCGCAATCGGCAGGCCTGATCGGCTGGGCGGCTACTCCGGGGTGCAGGGATGGTAGGTCCATGTCTATGCTTACACTTCTTAAAATTATTAGGAATAATAGTTGTACACTTCCTTCTGTCGTGTCACGTTACGTCGTGTCAGCACGGCGCACCCGCTGCAGATCGGCAATGGGACGGTGGTCTACGTGACCGGTCTCTACCATGCCAAAGCCACGTCGCACACCCGTCCCATCGCCTACCGGGACGGACGCCGAATTTAATCGCTAGGATTGGAAACCGACTGTGCTCGCCTGGTCAAACTTGCCTCCACATGGGTATGGCCGGAATATTGGTAAACGCAATTTAAGCATCGCCTTCCGTCTCCTCAGCACATCACTGTGCAAAAATCCCCAACTCATTCCTTCCGCTGCCCTCCGCCGCCGCCGCAGCCACCGCAAGAACCTCCGCTGGGCACCGCCTTCGCCGGGCCATACCACCGCCACGCTACCACAGGCACCGCCTCCGCCGGGCCATGCCACCGCCACAGATCACTCCACCGCTACTGACCCTAGGCCACCGCCGATGCATTAGCTGCTACCATGGACACAGAATACGGCGTGTTCAGTGACGGGAGCGACTTCACCGACAAGTACACCGTCACCGCCCATGGAACCACCAAGCTGACGGTCGTCCACCCAAATGCGTCAGTGGTGGTCGCCAATGTCATCGCAATGTACACGAGGTTGCTATAGGAACCGATGGACAGGTACAAGATCGTCGGCCTTGACCTCGAGTATACCGGAGATAGGAAGAGGACGGCGCTTTTGTAGTTGTCCATGCACAACCACTGCCTTCTATACCACGTATGTAGGGCCAAATATGTATGTCCAAAGCTTTGTGAGTTCCTACACAGGAGGGAGATCTACTTTGCCAGTGTCGACATCAAGAACGACACTCCGAAGCTAGAGCGGGATCTCCTTGTTCATGTCGTCAATCACGTCAATCTCCAACATTTGTGGAGGTACCCGGATGGCGGTACGAGGAAAGCCAGCATGGCTAGACTCGCTGCCGACATCATCGACCGCGAGTACGCCGGCATGAAAGTCGAGTTCCCGAAGCACCTGCACGAGCGATGGGAGTGGAGGTACCTGGATTATGATGCGATCAAGTACGCAGCCAGGGACGCGTATGTCTGCTACGAGATGCTCAACAGGATTTGGCGGGTGGGTGAGTGTTCTGTTTACCACTACTAGTTTCGCATTTCGTTCCTAGTTTTATCTCGCCTGTATTTTATCTCGCATGTATTTTCTAAGCATTCTGTGTGTATGAACCAAGCTCGTATGATCCCTGTGCTATTAGTTACTTAACCTGTATGAATTACATTCCCCCTTTTGTATGCTCAACATTCATTCTTAGAAATTCTGTCTGTGCCATTTGCATGCGGCAGAATCTGGGACTGACATGCATAAGGTGTGATATAGTCATAAGTCATAACCAAACCCATATTATAGCGAAGGATACAGTCATAACCAAACGCAGATTATAGTTCGACAAAGGTAATACACAGCAATTTGTAATTGCTCACATAGTGTACTTCTGAAATAACATGTTTTCATAAACACAACAAGCCCCATACAAACACAACAATCATGCACTAAAAGTCTATATCCCAGCCTATTGGAGAAGGCAACTGATCCCAGGATGCCTTCGGTCGCTTGCCTCGGCTTGTAGATTCATCTACACTCCGGCATCTGGGGCAAACAACCTACCTTGGTGGTGGTTAAATGATGCGATGCCTAGAACAATATTTTACAATCTAGCTGTATAGCTTGTGGCTAACATACCCGTCAATTGCAGCGTACTTCAGATTAGGTTCAGAAAGTTGCTTATCCTCCTAGTAATCGTGCCCTAAATGACTCCACAAACATCTCGGAAATTTTCCCTTCATGTTAGTGTACCACGGGTCGATGAGTTCGGAGGCAAGAGCGGCCATCCTGGTCTTGCCACCCTTAGTCCCTGGGATCCAGTAAATTTCCTAGATGTCCACTCTGCACTCATTTGGGATTCTAATGTTGACAGTCGGGCCTTCAAGCAGTTTAGTGTCATTCGTGATGTCAACACTAGCAAATGTTATGTGTTGGTTCACGAGAAAGTCATGAAACAGATCCCTAATGCTTTCACCCCACCTGCATGAAAATGAATTCAGACAAATAATATAGCAATAACTATTGCAAACAGATGGTTCAGGAACAAAAAGATAGCAAACTCTACCAGATCCCGTCAGCCCCTTTCTCGCAAAAAGGCTAGTATACGAGGACGTGCCCCTTCATGGAGAGTTGCACCACGAAGATCCTACGGTGATCGCGGTTGTACTTGAGGTCGAGACCTATGAACCTGTTTTCTTCGAACTGCAGCCAACTCGTGTAATTATTCAGAGTGTTCCTCACCGTCTGAGGGTTGGTGGTGTAGACGACATCGATCTTCTTCCCACCATGTACTTCAATGTTGAAGTGCGTAGTTTCTTGCCTTCCATCGTTTCGGACGTCCGGAGAGTCCATGACTACATGCAAGAGGGAAATGATACGGAGGAAGAGGGTGATGCGGTGGTGGAGGAAATGGATGAGGCCGTGGAGGAGAAAGACGATGAGGTCATGGATGAGGAAATGAGATGGAGACGTGAAAGATTAGAACTTCCCTTACCAATATCTGGAATGGTGTACGACCGTTCATAGTAGGGTGAAGGTGGAGAAAAATGGCGGTTTTACACGTCTACGCTAGCGCTTCCTAAAATTTGTTCCGCGCCACTTGCATGCGGTGGAATCGAGGTCTACCATGGACAATACAAGTCAAACATAGGCACGTTTGGCACATTTCTCTTTTACGATTATTTTTTCACTTCCTCTAGACGGTTCCGGTGCCCGTCCTCAATAATAATGCCCCCTTCCTTGTCTTCCATGTGGACGAGAACCGACGGCGGTGGCGGTTCCTTGCAGATTCACTCCCCACTTGAACAATGCCCCATCCCTGATTCCATCCCCTCTCGAATCCATCTGCCTCCTTATCACAACACCTCCATTAATCTACCAGATTCCAGACTCCATTTGCCACTATGGGTAGAGCTTGGGGTAGCAGCAGGCTAAAGCGAAAGGCATGCGACAATGACGTGGATGGCCAGGGCTACCGCTACTGCGAGGATTGGGGATGGCCGAACCTCAGCGCCGTGAACATGCACAGGATCGCCTCGAGGTTGGACATCATATCTGCTGGCCGCCTCGCTCGTTGCATCCCTGGCTACCGCTTCACGATGCTGGACATGGACGAGCAACCATTCGGCATGCTTGCCTTCTTTACCCCGATAAGAGCAAATGGCCAAACGACCGCGATGGCCACGTAAGTTCCAGTATATAGCTTATTCGTTCAGTCATATCGTTGATTCATATGTGCTGAACTCTCATCTGAATCCTATGTTCCTTTCGTCGAATGTGTTGTGTGCACGCGCGGTTTGAACAAATCGAACCATTTAAGACTATTCATTATAGCGGAAGCTTTGCTCGTACCTGATATTCTGGTATTTTCTTAGTGACACAGTCTTACTTTAGGTGATAGACGAGTTGTCAATTTCAATTTTGCAATGGAATGCCTGCTAGGTGATATTCTGTTTCCTAAAATAAAAACAAACAGAATAGACGATTTAAGGCTGTTATGCCCCAAGCTGATTATGATCATCGTCAGGAGTTTGTTCTAGGGGCTCTGCTATTACTCCATATATTGAGTATCTTCGTAGTGACACATGCACAATTTAGGGGATATCTGAGGAGACACTCGTATTTAGGCGATATTTTGTGTACTTTAATCTGAAGGTCCAGTTGTCAAATTGTATTTGCAATGGAATCCATGCTAGGTGATTGTACCAACTGACAACAAAATCTGCAGAATATTCATGCAAAACTGATGCTGCTGGATAAGTGGTCGGAATCAGTAGTGGTGAATATCAAGGAAGAAGAAGAGACGAAAATGGAAGATGACCAGAACTAGGTGGGTGGCAATGGCGAGTGGCTGGTCCTTTTATCATAGGATGGGAGTACTTGGACTTAAAAAATGGCTACAGATCAGTGAGACTTGCATTGCCATCTTTGGAGGGTCTCGGCATTACTGCATTCAACAACGGGTGGCCGCAGCCCATTTCCGAATTCGCTTACAAGTTCAACATGGCAGAACTTGACCTCCTGAAGGTATAGCTCCCACATAGACCACGGGAGAGGGCGCGGAAGACCTAGGAGTACGACCTCTTAGCGGTGTTCGACAAGGCAATCACATTCATTAGATGCTCAGAAGACAAGGAATGGACAGTCTTGCGCGACGACTTCTTAAGGCCGGAGAAGTATGTCGATGCCGTCTTCACCTACAACTACTCTTCGTACAAACCGCAACACATTTATGTGGTACTGAACCTAGCGGCGACGTGCGTGTTTCGGAGCCGTCCATTTGGGGTGAGTCATGGTGTCATATAGCATGTAAAATCCCATTCAAAATTCTGCTTACTGACTGTAAGTAACACGCAGGTACCCACACAGCCCCGTGCATCATTCCAGCTCCGATCATCGAAGATGCAGTAGCAGATGCTGAACTTGGGACACGGCGCTGGTTCCTGGCACCTCTCGGAGGCGACACGGAACAGGATGAACTCATGTGGATTCATATCAGGGGAGCACTAAACAGCGTTGGTGATGCAATAGAACATATGGGGACACAACTTTCTTCATACCCATCGCTGCGGTGTCACATTTTCTCGAGGTCCGCATGCCCATCCAAAGACCCAATAGAGAAAGTCTAAAGCAGAGTCGACAATTTGAAGGGACAATCTGTGTTTCTTGGGATCAACTACCCTTTCTTTGTTGGAGCCCCTAGAGTTGTTGAACCTATAATTGCTCAGGCTGCTCAGGCTGCCCTGGCTCCTGATGATGTTGTTGCTGCTACTATTGCTAGTGTTGGTGGTGGTGGAGCTGACGAAGAACTAGCTGCTGCTGCTCCTGGTGAAGCTAACGAAATACTTGGTGATGTTGCTGCTGGTTAAGCTGACGAAATACTTGCTAATGCTGCTGCTGGTGAAGCTGACGAAATACCTGCTGATGCTGCTGCTGGTGAAGCTGACGAAATACCTGCTCAGGCTGCTGCCGGAGTCCAGGAAGAACATGCTGGTGTTGTTGTTGAGGTGCCAACACTTCTCGTGTTGATAGCAGACTGTGTGTTTGCTGCACACTCACACGCCTATCATGTTGACACTCCAGATCCGACCTGGAGCAGAATCCACGTCGGGGGGAGGGGGCCTACAATTGGCCCATCAGTGGGGTCATACGATTTGATGGAGAATGCCAGACGGCCAAACGCAGCATTCTGGTTCATTTCGACGATACCACCAGCTTCAGGGACCTAGTGCTCATACTAGCAGATCCGATGAACCATTTGTCTTTATATTTATCATTAGTTACGCTTATTTGTGTAAAGACTAAGATGTGCTTATTTGTGTAAGACTAAGTTAGGCCTAATTGCGTAATATTCAGTGAAGCCCAGCTTTTCTTTCCACGCCCATAACAACAGAATTGCAGCATAGAACATACAACGGTAATGTGCATACTAGGCATTTTTGCTCAGGATAACAACCACTTAAAGCAAATGATACATGGTGTACGCATTTGAACGCATCACTAGAATGTGCCACCTATTGATGATTGATGACATGGATCTAGCTTTTCTGTGCATATTTGCATTGACTCACTCATTGATTTGTTCACATATTTTTTGGCAATGGATGATGAACTCCACTCTCTTGGTAACTTGCTTCGTCAACGAGCACTTGTTGATGCAATGCAAAGTACATAACATGGTCGTCATCGTCATTCCATTTAGGTTCTCTATGTTTCGTCATCATGGAGCTACTAATTTCAAATGAAAATCTAGTAAACAACATATGTGTACATTGTTAGAGTGTGCTACGGCCATGGTACATACATGTTTTTCTACAATCACAAGAAGAAAACTTGATGCATTTTCACCTTGTTGGCGTTGTGTCGAACTGGGTGGATGCGGCTTTGGGGTTCGGAGAGGAAGGCGTCGTGGCTGGTGCGTGTGCGACCATAACAACGGTGAGCTCGGATTCTGGAGGAGGCCAACATGACCGAGCATGGTCGGCATGGTGACAGATCTCACCCGGGAATGAATTCCCGTCCCCGCGTCATGCCATGGGTGCGACCATGGTGAGGGCGAGCTCCGATTCAGGATGGGAAGGAGAGCCAGGCCGAGCAGGTTTGTCCAAGTCCTAGCTCCGCGCCGTGGTCGCAACCACACATTGCCGCCCCGAAGGAAGAAGAAGACGCATAAAGGATGCGTGTGCCAACGCTGCAAGCCTACATGGCAGTGACGACGGCAGCGACATAACGACGAAAGCTGATAGGGGGCCCCAACTTGACGGCCGTTAGCCTGGTATTTTGTATTGAAACATAAAGTTGAATTTGTGCCGAAAAAGACCCTCTGAGTATTTGGCATGCCAACTTTGGGCAACACAGCTGATTGTAAGCAACTTGGGTACCGCGTTGCCTGGCCACCCCAACTTTCGGGCCGCAAAATGATATTCTCCACCATGGGGCCATAAGCATCTGGAGTGCGGATCCGGGAAGGATCCACCATTGCGGGTATTGGCAACACCATTTCCATCGTTCGTGTCCTCTATGTTGGCTAGGGATCATCCCCAACAATCACCTCTAGAATCTGGCTAGGGAGAATGTAACCCTTCATCACATCGTCCCCTTTGGCAGAATCCATATCTTCATCGTCCATGCCGGCTCTAGAGCTCTTCACTAGGATGCCACCTTCACCCCAAGACCCACTGGGATCGCCTTTGGGGTGGATATGATAGTGGAAGATGGATTGGAGTAGGATATCTTTCACGAATTTTCTATTTTAGATCTAGAAAAATCAAGGCCCGTCCTAGGGAAAAACATAACGCTGGAATACCAAATAAAATCCGCCTACATCTTCCAGGTGTTAGACAAGCAACGGTATCACTTTTTTGGATATATTATCATTGTGGACCTGGCTCGGTGTGTCCACAAGCTAGACGAATCCCTGGACACCTTCCTCACTAGGTGGCTTGAGATGAAGTGCTCGGGCCAGGCTATCGCGGATGAGACTGTTGTCTAGTGCTTCGTTAACGGACTAGCTTAGGGATTTCTACTAAAGAACATGCTTTCATATTGGATAGACAAGCACCACCTTGACCTCAACGATATGATCGAGATTTTTAGTTGTTATGCCAACGTGAGCGATGATTGTCATATTGTATCCGCTCAGCTCTCCAAAAAGCCAAAGAGTCACTTCATTGGTTACATGGAGACAGATCTAGGCTCCACCTCTAAGGAGTGTCAGCGTTATTCTGAATCCATCATGGAGGCACTCAACTTTGATATTGGTGACTTAGATTTCCACTCAGGAAATTCAGATGAGTGTAATGATACGATGAAGGAATACGAGGTTAAACTCACTCGCGAGTAGATCATAGACTAACCTCCAACAGTCTAGGTAATGAGACTCCTGTTAGCCAAGGCCATGCCACCTCTGGCAACAATCCCAACACTAGATCAACAACCCCAGGATCTTCGAACCGGTGTTGGCAGAACTAATGAACGTATGGAGGATCTTCCACCACAACTACCATCATCCTCAAAGGTAGGCAATCCATTCATTACACTAGTAGACAAGATGATCTTTGGCTTTACCCTTACAGAAACTATTATGCTAGATTGTCTCAAGAACTTCGCAAAGCTTAAAAAGAAGCGCAAAAAGATTCTGGGGGAAGCTAGATGCATATTGGAAGCCAAGTAAGCAGCCGAGGATGACATTGCAAGGGAGAAAAAATCCCTCAAACAAACTGAGAAGTTGGAACTGAGTACAAGCACATGCTTACTCAGATCAAGAAGAGATAACATCACCACACTACCGATTATATGGGTACGTGGAGTTTTTTGGATTCCTCCTTGGCTAATTAGCCTGCAAGTAAGCCAATCCAACACAATGATGTGTCGTATTACGATAGGGATGTCCATCAAGTCATGGCAACACCCGTCGAGAATATGGCCACATCAAAAACTCTATTTGAGCTGGATCAATACCCGGAGGCCGTTGCCCAAGTCTATGATTTCGTCATAAGGCCTTGAAATAGCAAGATAAGGCTACCACCTCTAGAAGATTAGTCTCTAAGGCGGATGCTTGCAGGTCTGGTGCTCGCAGCAGTCCAAGGGTGGAACCACCAATGGAGGAATTACACGGAGGCCCTCGGGATGATGAGTCGCACACAGACTCAACTGAGCACCAAAGGTGGGATGCACAAAATCATGTAGATGCAATCCCGGTATGATATGGCTTCACCAAAGGGAAACACTATAAGCATCAGCAAATATAAAGCACAACCCCACCAAGAAACTCAATATCATGAGGAACCATGGCCACACCCGCGTTTTTACATGCCACCTCCTAGATAGTCGGATTATGAAATGCCACGGGGTGGCATCGTAATTCGTGATGCAAGATAATAACATAGGAGCAAGGATGGTGCACGCAAGGACCATGGAAAAATACGCAACCAAGAGCACTATAATGACCAAAGCAGACAATGCAACAACTATGAGCGGCACAAGGAATAGGGCGGATGCCAACCTAACAGTAGTAGGCACAATGGTCAAGGCGGATCCCAAGGTGGATGGAGGACACTATATTTCTCAAGGCGGAGGAAGTAGCAGGACTACACCACCACCACCACTTCTGCCACCACCTCCAAGAAGCCACCATGGAAGCGGAGGTAATGGTAGTGCCAAATCGCGTATACTGAAAAATAATCCCCATGTTCCACTAGCTCATGGTGGAGATAACTACGCACATCCTAAAGGGTCACGGGCCGCACCTTTATACCTTGGCTCAAACTATTTCGACCCAGGCATTCATGAAGAGGTGATTCCTTCTAGCTTCAAGATATAAAGAAATATCAAACCTAGTTGCAAGACTACTTTTATGCGACAAAGCTAACTAGAGGAACTCCAAATATCATAGTACAATACTTCCCGCTTATTCTCTTAGATACAGCCAGGCAATGGATCAATGACTTGCTAGAAAAATCCATCCACTTCTAGTTCGATAAGCAATTGGCATTCACCAAGAACTTCGAGGGAACATACAAGTGCCCTCATATGGCTGGGGATCTCCAAAGATGTGTCTAGCAAGCTGATGAAACTTCTCAGAAGTTTCTCACTCGATGGCTTGACCTGAAGAACTCCTGCATCATTCTCAGTAATGAAACTGCCATGTTGTCTTCAAAGGACGGTCCCAAAGAAGGCTCCCTCCTCTTCCATCACTTGAAGCACAAACAAGACTAGGGAAAACTCAACCTCCTCAAGTTGATCGAAATCGCTAGCAGTGGATGATGATGCCCGAGGCATGCTCAAGGCCATAGTAGTGCAGTCTAAAATACCAACAAGCAAAAGGCTTCCCCAGAAGAGAAGCAAAGATCTGAGATGTTCATCATGATGTTTGAAGGAGGTCAAGGTGGACAATGTGGGTGTGGGCATAGAGGTGATCGTGGATAGCAGCAGTGGTGAAACTACACCTGCCACTTCGCGCCTTCCCTAGTCATACGAGTAGTATTGTGAGATGCCTTGTTTCTCTCATCTAGATGCAAATGGCAAGCCCACGCATACCAACCACAATTGAAATTTCGTAAACTATCTCAAGGCGGGCACAGAAGTAGGCTACAAGCGTAGACAGAAGAACATGCCTCATAGAAAAGGCAAGGCAGAAAAGGAGTCCAAAGATTCTAACAATATGGAAGAATACCAAGACCCCAAGCCTGTTGCCAAGGAATATGCTAGCGGTGAGGCCAAGAATCCATTCGAGAAGAACAAGGGAGTGTTTCACACGTTCCTCATAACTCCCATGGTAAGGGCGAGAAATACATCCTCCAGGGTGCTAAACCCCACTGCCCCAAGATAGCTCAGTACGTGAAAGGATCAGAAATTTTGATATTGTGGGATTATCAGGATCATTCGGAAATGATCCCCAAAGTTTGATTCTATGCCATGGACATTCATCCTCTCATTAACGACTATGAATTTACAAATGTCCTGCTGGATGGTGGGAGTAGCATCAACATTACATACACTCAGACTCTAGAAAAACTGAAGATGACCACAAGCCGTTTGAAACATAGTGGCACCATATTCCATGTTGTTGTTCGTGGGTGACAGGCACAGTCTTTAGAGAGAATCACTCTTAGTGTGGAATTTGGTGATGTCAATCATTTCTGACATGAGTCGTTGATGTTTGAAGTTGTGCCTTTCAGAAGTGCATATCACATCATATTTAGACGACATATATACCACACGTTCCATGCTAACCATGCTACATCTACAACAAGTTCAATATGCCAGGACCAAACGGTGTCATCACCATCTCGGGAAGCTTCAAGGAGGCTCGAGAGTGCGAGCTAGGAGAATCCGCCTTTATTGAGTCTTTCCTCTTTGGAGAAGAATTCTAGGCGATCCAAAAAGAAGTAGACTCTTTAGAAATGCCAGCTTCAAAGAAGCAAATTTACAACTCTAAGCTTGCGTTTAAGGTGGCCAATTCTACCAAGTCGGTGGAACTTGTAGAAGGTGATGCCTTCAAGACGACCGCTAAACCTAGATACCAAATAGGAAAGAACACTCGTTGAGTTCCTTCGTGTAAACAAAGATATCTTTGAATGGAAGCCTTCTAACATGACCGGAGTACCAAGGGAACTCGCCGAGCAAAACTTAAACATTTACCGTAGTGCCAAGTTGGTAAAACAACCTCTACGATGCTTCGAAGACGAGAAACGACATGCCATTGACAAGGATCTTGATAGGCTAATGATAGCTGGATTCATCAAAGAAGTGATCCATACCAAATGGGTGGCTAACCTAGTACTTGTACCCAAGAAGAACACTATTTTTTGAGGATGTGTGTCGATTACACCGGTTTGAACAAATCGTGTCCAAAAGATATGTTCTCTTTGCCTCGTATTGACAAAGTCATTGACTCGACTGCTTGGTTAGAACTATTGTGTTTCCTAGACACATACTCTAGCTACCACCAAATAAAGATGTGAGAGTCCGACCAGCTGGCAACCTCATTCATCACACCCTACACGACCAAATTGGTTGGAATATTCACACCTATGTGGACAACATCGTGGTGTTGTCAAAAAAGGAAACAACCTCATCACCAACTTATAGGAGACCTTGGATAATCTCCGAAGATACATCATGATGTTGAACCCTCCAAAGTGCATATTCGGGGTACCAACCAGACACTTGTTTCACTTCATCATTTCACACTAGGGCATTGAAGTCAACCTAGAGAAAATTAAGGCTATCCTAAACATTTCTTTGTGTAGCAGTTGTAAGCCGCTTCACCAGCCACCTTGGAGAGAAGGCCATGCCACTTTACAAGTTGCTTAACAAGGAACGCAAATTTTTCTAGACAAACAAATATAGCATAGTGCTAAAACAGTTGAAGAGAACACTCTCCATTATGCCCATCCTCGCAGAACCAGATCCTCAATATCCCGTGATGCTATACATGGAAGCAACCAACCAGGTTGTCAGCATTATCATTGTGGTTGATCACAAGGAAATGCCACAGAATCTTGAAGTTTAGAAACCCATCTACTAAGTTAGCAAGGTATTGACAGAATCCAAAAAACATTACCTGCACTACTAGAAGCTTACTTATGGAGTTTTCCTTGCTTCACGAAAGCTAAGTCATTACTTCAAAGAGCACCATATCACAGTGCTAAGAAAATCTCCTATGCCCGACATCATCAACAACAACAATGCTACAATAAGGGTCAAGTAGTGGGTCATTGAACTTGCCACCTTCAAAATCACCTACATGCCTCATGATGCCATCAAGTCATGGGCTTTGGACAACTTTATCGTGGATTGGATGGAATATCTGGCTAAAACAATCCTCTAGAACCAAAGTTTTGGACTATGTACTTTGATGATTCAAAATTCTCAATGGCTCAAGGGCTAGTATATAATTAAATCGCCAAAAAGGGAAGAACTCAAGTACATCATGCAGATCCACTTCAATACCACCAACTACATGGTGTAGTATGAGTACCTTCTTCACGGACTTTGCATAGCTAAGGAGATCGGATCAAACCACATTATATGTTGCGGAGATTCTGACTTGGTGTCCCAGCAGGTGGCTAGAACATGGAACACAAGGAAACATACAATGGTGGCATATTGAGACGAAGTAGACAAGATGGCTAAGTGATTCACCGACTACAAAGTCAAATTATGTGCCATGAGAGGAAAATTTGGTGACACATGAGCTATCCAAGATTGGCTCAGCTCGAAGACTAATCCCACCTGGCATATTCCTAGAACATCTTCACGTACCTTCCATCAAAAGAGCATACCCAGAAAACCTGGAGCGTGTCGACTCACCATTTAACAAGGTTACGGTGAAACCTCTGGCTTGGATGAAACTGTACATGGACTAACTGAAAGATAGTACATTGCCAACTAACAATGTCAAAAGGTGGCATATTACATGTAGATCATACCATCATCAATGGGCATCTCTACAAGATAAGAACCACTAGAGTATTCCTAAAGTAAATATCTCAATAGCAAGGCATCAAGATTCTCAGGAAAATCCACCTTGGTGATTGTGGGCATCACGCTGCTCGTAGATTCCTAGTCTCGAAGGCTTTTCAGAAAATATTCTACTAGATCACTACTAAGGCGAACATAGAAAAAATAGTTGAAACTTGTTGGGGATGTTAGTAGTATGCAAGGCAACCTCATGTGCTTGCCAAAGAACTACAAAGCATACCAACAACTTGGCTTTTTGTAGTCTGGGGGCTTGACATGGTAGGACCTATGAAGACGACATCATGTGGATTTACCCATCTACTAGTTGTAGTGGACAAGTCCACAAAATGGATTGAAGATAAACCATATCGTATCTTGATGGGCAAACTTCCCTTACATTTGTTCATAGCCTCGCGGTGAGATTTGGTATCCCACATAGCATCATCACTGACAATGGAAGCAACCTTTCATAAGAATAATTAGAAAACTACTATCACCATAAAGGCATCTGACTTGACTTAGCTTCTATGGCACACCCATAGTATGTAGCATCCCAATTGTCTAACATTGGAATGCTACATTATATAAATATAGATAATGCTACTCTCTACTTGTTATTATTTCATCATAATTATATCATGCTCATGTCACCATGCCACATTGCATTTGAGCATCATATAAAACCCCTTTTCATTTGGTTCTTCCCTCATATACATGTGTCTTGTTAATTGTAATTGCCACTTGATATATTGTATTTGGTTCTTGAAATATTGCTTGATGCCCAAGTTGACTTGGGGGCATATCTATTCTAATTCCACCACCTTTCTTTTGGCTCCATCTAAATTCCACCATCCCAAATATTATGAGAAATTGCATGTTTCTTGAGTATTTTAATTCTAGCTCACATGTTGGGGTGGACCCAATTCTATTTGTACATGCTTCCATACATGATACATGTTGTTTTCACAATATTCATATGGAAGCCTACATGACAAGCTTTGCATGCCATGTAGTAGTAGAATCCTCATTAATCTCACCATGGATTTATTCCTTTTTGTGGGTTTATTTGATGCCATGAGGCCATAATAAAATCATAGTGGGAAATACACACCACATAGGCCTCATCACTCAAATGCTCTCATAATAAATGGAATAATGGTTTGGGATGTTTGAATTTCACCTTGGCTATTTGGAAACCTAGTTGTTTTCACAACTAGGATGCATGCATGGGCCATGCAGATAATCATTTATCTCCTTCTTCCTTACTTTGAGATCTTATTTGAATTTTTCTTGGGATTTTGAATTCAAAAAAGAAACAACTCAAACCAAATCCAATGGAACCATCTACTCTAGTCTTTCTCTTCTTTATTTTTTCTCTTGCATGGATCTTTTGTGTAATTTGTGTGGGTTGGATTTGAACAAGATTTGGAAAGAAAATACATAAAAACAAACTATGTGATATAAACCTAAACTACCATCTTGCCTAAACCTACCCTAAATCTAACTCCCTCTCTCTTTGCTAAACCCTAGTCCCTAAGATAGCTAAACCTAGATACATCTAAACACACCCACACTACCTAGCTACCCGAGAGGATCCAACCTAGGTCGAACCAACCCGGAGGCACTCACCCAGCAAAACTAGTAGTAGCAGTCACGAACTTGGCACCTAAACCTAGCGTCTGCGCATGCACTGGCAGTAGTAGCCCAGCGAAGTGCACCCCTGATGGCTCAAAATATATCGAGCTCGTTGGGGAACCCCAAGAGGAAGGTATGATGAGCACAGCAACATGTTTTCCCTCAGTTATGAAACCAAGGTTATCGAACCAGTAGGAGCAAGGAAACACCTCCAAGGTGTTATTTCCAACTTGAAATCCTGCACAACACAACCACAAAACTTTGCCCCCAACTTACAGTGAGGTTGTCAATCTCACCGGTTTTGCTGAAAACAAAGGATTAAACATATTATGTGGAAGATAGTAATTTCTTGCAGAAAGTAAATAGTAAATGGTAAATAGTAGATTGATGGTAAAAGAATGGACCAGGGTCCATAGTTCACTAGAGGTGATTCTCCTTAAGATAGATGACATGTTGGATGAACAAATTACAGCGAGGAAATTGAAAGACACCGAGAAAGCATCATGCATATACTAATCATCTTGACTCCTATGAGATTTGATTGGGCATTACAACAGTATACATAGACCATAATCCAACTGCATCTATGACTAATAATCCACCTTAAGGTTATCATCCGAACCCCCTCTAGTATTAAGTTGCAAGCAACAGATAATTGCATTAAGCAAACTGTGTAAAGTAAACAATACGATTGTCCCATGGACAAAAGATTGCTGTTTTATCCTAGTAGCAACAGCACATCTAGTACCTTAGAGATTCCTATCACTTCCCCAGATTACTAGAGGCATAAACCCACAATCGAGCATAAATACTCCCTCTTGGAGTTTCTAGCATCTACTTGGCCTAGATAGCTACTAACAACGGAAATCATGCAAGATCAAAAATAACATAGACATGATAGAATGAATAATCAATCTGAAATAGCATCTCAATATCCATCGGATCCCCGCAAACACAACATGTAATATTACAAATAGATGATCTTGATCATGAATGGAGCTGACAAGTTCTAAATATGGTATCACAAAAGAGGAGAACCAACCATCTAGTTACTACATGGACCCGTAGTCCAGGGATGGACTACTCACGCATCACACTGGAGGCAGGCATGGTGATGAAGAAGGCCTCCATGGTGATCTCTCCCCTCCGGCAGGGTGCCGAGAAGAGCTTCAGATCCCTCCCGATCTAGGGATGGAGATGTCGGCGGCTACAAACTATTTCGTGGAATTTTGATCGGGTACTTAGGGTTTTCGTCTCGGGAGGCTTTTATAGGTGAAGGGGCAAGGTGGGTGGAGGCTCGAGGGGCCCACACTAGGTGGCGGTGTGCCTAGGGTTGGCCACGGCACCCTAGGGTGTGGCCGCCTCGTGGCCCCCCTCTAGACGCTGTGTTGCTTCGGATAAAATATTGACTTTGGCTTTTGTCCGGTCTAATTCCGAGAATATTTCATTACTAGCTTTTCTGAAACCAAAAATAGCAGAAAATAGGCAAGCATCTTGTTAATAGGTTAGTTCCATAAAATGTATAAAAATACTCCAAAGTGTGGACAAAACATAAAAAAGTAGATATAAAACAAGCATGGAATATCAAAAATTATAGATACGTTTACGACGTATCAATCCCCGCGCTTGAACCCAGCACACCCAGAAGTCATGCCACGTTAGCCCTCTCACACGGCCAGAGGGACCTGTATGGACCCGACCGAGCCGCCCTATGTATCTTCTCGCGAGACCAAGCAGGTGATCACTAGTCACGCACTCCCCATTTCCGTATCTCTCCCCCTCTATGCATAAGCAGAACAGAGCAGCTGGCATACCTATCTCCCCCAACCACCCCTCCTCATAGATCAAGATCTGGAGAACTTCTTCTTTCTTCTTCCTCAAGGTAATCCTCTAGTCGCCTAAACCTGGCCTCGCCTCCTCATTTGTTGGCTAGCTACTGTTGCCGAGGATTTCCATGGTGTCTAGGAGTCATGCAAGGCGCTGAAGAAGATCGGTACAGGGAGCAAGGAGGTGGAGGCTCTGTACCTGTCGAATGTCGATGCTGCCGCTGGAACATCGCCGGTCTCTGCCTAGCCCTTGTCGAGCCATCATTACTCACTCCGGTCAGCTGGGCTGCCTGAAGAGTGTGTGGTGAGCTCCCCGACCTCCCTTTTCCCTACCCTCGTTCGTTTGGTTCTGTTCGGTGCCGCGTTAGCTGTCGAACACCTGCAAGCCGCCTCGGTTTGACGTCACCGCCGCCGCCGTAGTCACCGCCAACCGCGTGTGCACGCGTCGGCATCGCTGCAGTAGCTTGTGGCAGCGCGTGCCCCGCGCGCAAACCAAGTTAGTCGCGCCAGTGCACACGCACCCCGTCAGTTCAACGACAGTGCTGTGCACCTGAACTGCCATGGTTAATGATGAATCCCGGTTGTTGCAGTCCTCGTCCAAGAAAACTTGCTGAATGAAAGTTGTAGTCGATATCCCCTCTATGTTTTTCGTTTTTGTGGCAGATCATTTTTCTCAGCCATTTCGTCGCCATCATCGTCAAAAGGTTGTCCGATCTCGCTGGAGAAACTGTCGAGATTTAGTTTCGTCAGCACGCCGCCGCCGCAGTTTTGCAATGAGACCCTTGCTAGTTTCCAGGCGCCAACCCACGCTCCAGCTCGCCCACGTGTCATCTGCCCCGCGGACCACACTTCTAGCGGACCCACACCGCTCGTGACCCCACATGTCACTGAGAGTGGGTAGAGCCTAGTGAGTGAGAAAAGGTTCCAGAACATTCTCAAATTAATAAAAATTCCAGAATTGTTTAAATACAAATCAATTCATATCTTTTGAAATGTTTTGAATTTGGGAAACCTTATAAAATGAAATATTAATCTTGTATGAATATGAATTCAAACATATTTTCAAATAATTTCATAATTAACCCTAGCGAGTCAAACCATTGACTTTTGACACAATTTAAATTGTTTTGCATTTAATAATGTTTTTAAATTCATTTTTCCAAATAATAAAAACGCTATATATTTTCTAATCAGAAAAATGCCAGGAATATGAATATGCTATTTAAAATAAATTCTAGGAATTTAGAATTCTTGAATTATTAAATGCTATTAATGTGCCATTTCTTATTAAATCTATAACTTTTGAACCGTAATTCTGAATTTGACAAATAATATAGCTAAATCAATTAGCACGATAAGCCCTTTCCAACTATGCATTCCATGTTATCTATTGAAGAATGCATCATATAAATATTAAATAGGTAGCAAGGTTTATGGGAGTAAAACATGATTAAATAATTAATTAAAATGGTTTATTCTTGTTCCTACACCTCACCCATGCCATGCTATTTTATACCATGCAATTTTGCATAATTCCATCATGGTATATCATGTATTTATTGTTGCATATGGTTCATATGATTGCGCACTTTATTTATTATGGCCCTTTATGTGTTTGGTTTTTATTCTAGATAGACGTCGAGCAAGGGAGTTATCAGGAGACCCAAGAGTACTAACCAGATCCCATTTATTCCACTGCTGAGCTAACAGGCAAGCAATTCGCCATTCTTGCATTACATATAACACATATGCCTCTATCTTTATTCTTGCATCATTGTGTCACAATTCGCATTAAATTGCACTCCCAGGTACTACATTTTCTTTAATTTTAAACCCCACCGAAGCTTGTATCCTGAATCCTATCAGCCATTACTACAGGAGTTGTTTGAGCCATGTGAGTCATAGAATTTCATGTGTAGGGTTTGTGCGACTCTATTATGGATAATGAGTTACCTAAACAACTTAAACTATGTAGTAATGGGATAACTAAAGAAAGAGGCACCGGTGGGGAATAGCTGTTATTTGGTTTTTAACCGTGCACTTCTGTCCCATAGGACCCGAGTACTTGATTCTTGTTCCTTGACAATCACACTATCCACATGTGGGAGACTTTATGGATCCCCCTTCGCCTGAGCTTGATTCACATCTTATTTCTTCGGGCCACAAATAGTTTGGGGATTTACTACTATCCTATACTTATGCCATGTTTTACTTCTTTATTTATTACTTTTATGGGTGGAGCATTTACCACTACTGTTTTGGAATGTGGAATATTTATGCAGTATCGACAAGCCCAGTCACACTTTCGAGTTTCCAGTCATTTACATCCATTGGCACAGACCCTAGGTTCGCCTCGGAGCCTGACCGACTTTGTTGCGGGTAGCTTAGTGGGGTGGCCCTTGAAATCATTTTTGAATCTTTTGAGTTCTTTGTCGTGATGCCGTGTTTCTTTTTATTTGGTTTTCCCAAGGTTGATCATGCGTGTGTTGCTATTTGTGCATGCCTGCAGGGTAAATCTTTCTGAAAGCCGTGTTCGCGGTTATGGATGACTTGGAGCACAGTTTCTCGATCATAGACAATTATAAATAAAGTACCATGTTCATCTTCACTAAAACCTGAGTAGTAATTAGTGCAACACTCATGTAATGGTTAATAAAAATTGCCAATGGATGGGGTATTCTCCCAGCTTCTCATTTGGTAAGTGAGGAGGAGGATGAAATATATTTACTTATGTGGCTTATATAAATGTTGGTTTTCTAATTAACGAGCATCCGTCTATATTTGGTTAGGCGGATGTTGTAGCGTTTCTCTATAGAACTGTTAGTTATTTATTTTTCGCTGCAATTGCATCACCCCAGGTTAATCCCTTTAGATGCATAAAGTCTTGCTGAGTACCCCTAGGGTTTGACACCAATTATTGATCAGATTGTTAGTTATACCCCTATGGAGGCTACTATGTCGATGAGGTTGATGATGAAGGTAACAACACTCTTGCGTAGAGATTCCGGGGATGCATAACTCTGAGATGTGTGGGCGGGAATGTGCTTATTTCTATGGCATATTATGCCAATTTGACTCTTAATCTGTACTCAGATCTGTGTTTCCTCTTTTGCTTGATGATTTGTTGAGTGATGTATGAGGATATAATCCTAAAATATTATTACTACTATCTATATAATTTGGTTCTTGCCGTAATGGCGTTGCAATATATTTCTATTTCATTTAGATGTAATAGCTCTGATGTAGTCTTGTATGTTATTGGCATACATATTCACTTGTGTACGCTAGACTCGCAGCTAGCCAGTCATGTTTCTCGCACTAGAATCTGTAACCATGAAATTTGGGGTGGATGGTTGGTCGGTACCGTTCCCTGCCATTGCAGCCTGCTTGTGGGCGGCCTCGTAGCCTTCACGGTAGTACGTCTTCCCAGATTCGGGTTATACCGTCTTGTGATTTAGAAATGTGAGGTCCGGGGATTACATCTAGTATGAGAGCCATTCCGCCATTTAGGGTCTCAACCAAGGTGGTTGTTATCAGTCTAGAAAATATTTTGGTAGTTATATATACTAGGGAAAAACTAAACATGAGAGTAGGTCTGCTTCCATTTTTCTTCTTACCCACCCACCCACCCTATTCAGGTAAGGAAGTGTAATGTTTGTCTATCCTCTTCTAAAAAATCAAAATAGGATTCACGTGTTCGGGTATCTGTAGTACCATAGGATGTGTTAATCGTTTTTGATCTGTTGCATCCAACTTTGCTTCGCAATCTCCCTTTGGTTATCAACTATTGGTACATTCCATACCGACATGCTTGTGTGTAAACCGATGCATTCTATCCGACTCTTTGTTAACCAACGCGATCTTGATTAGGGTGTTCGTTCTTTAGCATGATTTGACATAATGTGGAGTTTATTATCCCTATCAGTTGAGTTGTTTTTCGCATCTATTTTGTATTCTAATGCCAAAAAATGCGGAAAAAATTTCTTTGATGCATCTGTGTTTCCACACTTCTTTTAATCGTGTGTAATACACTATATAGAAGATAGCTTATGGAGTTTTCCTTGCTTCGCGTAAGCAGCGTTACCCCCACTACTAGAAGATAGCTTATAGAGTTTTCCTTGCTTCGCGTAAGCTAAGGCATTATTTCCATGAGCACCCCATCACAGCAGTGAGCAAAGCTCCACTGTCCAACATCATCAGCAACAACGACGCTATAGGGAGAGTGGCAAAGTGGGGCATTGAACTTTCCGCCCTCGACATCACCTACAAGCGACACGATGCTATCAAATCACAAGCATTCGCGGATTTTCTTGAGATTGGACTGAGCTGTCGGAAGACACTCCTGTGCCAGAACCAGAGTATTGGGTCATGCACTTTGACGGATCCAAGTTACTCAATGGTTCGGTGCCTGGTGTATTATTACAATCACCAACATGATAGAAGTTGCAATACGTCCTGCAAATCCACTTCAACGCTACAAATAACATGGAGGAGTACGAGGCCCTCATTCACAGACTTCGCGTAGCCAAGGATATTGGCATCAAGCGCATAGTTTGATGTGGAGATTCAGACTAGGATGCCCAGCAAGTAGCTGGCACCTGGAACGCGCGGAACCCTATGATGGCGGCATATCAAGACGAAGTAGACGAAATGGCGAAGTGCTTCGATAGCTACAAAGTCAAGTACGTCAAAAGAGAGGATAATGAGGCAGTAGATCTGCTATCAAAGCTTGGATCAGCTCGTCGACCAATTCTGCCAGGCATTTTCCTGGAGCATTTACAGACTCCATCCGTGAAAGGAGCGGACCCCGACAACCCGAATAGAGTGGACTCATTTGTTAATGCAGTAAAAGTGACCTCTCCGGCTTGGACGAAGCCGTTCATGGATTATCTACAAGACGGAACCTTGCCCGCTAACAAAGTCGAAAGCCGGCAAATAGTACGCAGCGCAAAAGGTTACGTCATCATTGACGGCCAGCTATACAAAAGAAGTACCACAGGAGTCTTCCTACGGCGCGTCTCCCAGCAGGAAGGTATTGAAATCCTTAAAGAAATACATCTCGGAGATTGTGGGCATCACACAGCTCCCCGATCTTTGGTGGCCAAAGCCTTCTAACAAGGATTCTACTGGATAACTACCAAGGTGGATGTTGACAAGTTGGTACAAACATGCCTTGGGTGTCAATTTTATGCAAGACAACCAAATGTTCCAGCTGAAGAATTGCGAACAATACTAATAACTTGGACGTTTGCAGTCTGGGGGCTGGACATGGTGGGACATTTGCAGACATCACCCTGTGGATTCACACACTTGCTAGTAGAAGTGGATAAATTCACAAAATGGATTGAAGCTAAACCCATTAGAAAGCTTGATGGGGCAACAACCCTAAAGTTTGTCTAGGATCTAGTGGGGAGATTTGGTCTCCCACGTAGCATCATCACCGACAATGGCAGAAATTTATCTCTTGGAGAAGTTGAGGAGTACTGTCATGAGAAAGGCATCCGCCTTGACCTAGCATCTGTGGCACATCCACGGTCAAATGGGCAAGTTGAAAGGGCCAATGGACTAATTCTGCACGGTATCAAGCCACGCTTGGAGGCACCACTACATAGAGTCGCAGGAGCCTGGGCAGAGGAACTACCATCTGATTTGTGGAGTTTACGAACAACACCTAACAGATCTACCGGCTTGACTCCTTCCTTCATGGTTTATGGAGCAGAAGCAGTTCTCCCATCCGACATCCTCCATGATGCACCAAGAGTTTCCGCCTACAAGGAAGATGACGCTGAAGAATCCAGATGGCTATCTGTAGACCTACTCGAAGAAGAGTCTGTGCTGGCAAGCTAGAGATCTGTTGTCTACCAACAGAAGCTACGGCTACCATAGTCGTCGTGTAAAGCATCACTCGTTTAAAGAAGGGATCTGGTGCTTAGACTCAAGCAGGAAAAATAACACAAATTATCCCCGCCTTGGGAAGGACCGTTCGTCATAAGCAAAGCATTGCTCAATGGTTCTTATTACCTCCTCGATATTCGCTAGTTGAAAGATAAGCCAAAAAATCGCAAGCGCAAGCAACGTGACTCCGATGATGATTACCTGGAGACAGATCGGCCATGGAACATAGCACAGCTACGTCCCTTTTACACTTAGCACATTTATATTATGTAATAAGTTTCTTATATGATCAATGAAACAAAGCGTTTGGTTCACTCATATTCTCTGAGTCTTTTACCTCCTTTAGTTGTTAATTTTGGATCATATAAACCCTTTATGCGCAAGGTTGCATTTGCCCATGTGAAAATTCCGCCTACGGGCGTTAGCTTAAGTTTTCTGGTATACACGTTTTCTGAAGTTTTTATGAGGATTCCAGAGTAGTGACTTTTGGGCACTCAAAGCCGGCGATTTTGTTCTTAGGTTCTGGACGGTGCTATCAATCATCATCACCTGAGAGTATAGTTATGTGGTGAGAGTTTTCTGTCTCACGAAAGTTCAAGCATACGAACCAGAATAATGGATAAGCCAGCACTTGCTTAAAAAATATATACACATGCTGGAAACAGATAAGTTGCAGGAAGCTTGAATACAAGTTTTTCGCCTTAGACAAACATAAGTTTTTTCCTGCATACATTCTGCAGAGACGCATTTAATATAGAAATTGTTTTCATGGCTCTGCTGCAGGTGCTTCGTGGTGGCATCATCAGGAAAGCCAGGCCGGGAGAGCTTGTCAAACTCGGAAGGAGAGGGGCTAGACTCAGACGAAGTCACGTCATCATCCAGAATATTGGCAGGCACAAAGACATCCGCCTTGACCATCTTGGCAACCCTGGTGTCGAAGTCGGCAAGAGAGTTCCAAATAGCATCGCTATCAATCTCTCGACCTTCCTCGTCTATCTTGGAAAAACCGGAGGTAACCAGGTCGATGTCGGCATTGTCATAGTGCGCCTTGACCAATGACAAGGTCATCCTTGCACCAGCCCGGACGTAAGAGGCTTTCCAGTCCTTGACTTTCTCGGGGGCTCGGCGCAGGATTTCGGCGAACTTAGCTACTGAGTCTGCCGCCTTGATATTGATACCCAGAGGTTGAGCTATCTCCTTGGCTTGGGCTATGGCGGTGCTGACGAAGTTGACGACAAGAATCATGCATTCCTTGGAACTAGGAGTACCCTCACCCAAGTGGGCTAAGCCAATGGGAGCTACGGTCTGCACAAAATACCAGGACCATGAGTACAAACAAGTAAAATGGTTGTCCAACTTATAGAAAAGACCAAGACAGAGAAAGGATACCAAAGATGCTCGTTTCTGCTTACATGCATGTCTCCGCCAAGACATCGTGTTCCTTCTAGACTCACTTGAACATCTCAAGACTCCTAGAACTTTGCTCTTTGGTAGCTTAGTTCTAGTCTTTGAGATGTGCAATCTCATCCTTCAGGCGCTGCATCTTGACGTCCGCAGACTCTTGCATAGCCTTCATCGTTTCCTGATGGCCCTTGACGGCCTCGGCCAGGTCCTTCTTCAGAATCTTGTTTTCATCATCGAACTCCTGGATATGCTTGGATTGCTCGACGATGCTCTTGGCTTAGCAATGGCTTATGTAAGATGAAAATCAAAAAGTGCTATCAGAAGACGGAAAAAATGACTCAATGGGAAAGCAAGGAGCTGTCGTAGGAAACAGACTCTGGCTATTTTTGATCTGTTCTTTCAGGAATTTGGTTTTACCCTGTTCAAGGTCCATCTCCTTCCGAACAGCAGCAAATCTCTCATTGGCCGGTATCATCCATTTATTCTCATTTTTCACACGATATAAGCATGCTTAGTTTTTCTAGAGCATCTTGTCAGAACTATTCAGTTTCAACTAAACTCTCGAGGGCTACAGCACATGATTTTGAAGTAAGCTAGTTTCTCTAGAGCATCTAGTCGGAACTTTTCAATTTCTACTAAACGCTCGGGGGCTACACGGACAAGTTCTACGCATAGTTCTCTAGAGAACTCAGGCCAATAACTATTGACTTAGCCGCCTAGGATCTCGGGGGCTATAGTGGGATATATTACACAAAGTAAAGCAAGTAAAAGTTAAAAAAACTTACGATGGCAATGATCCTGAGATTGTTGGCTAGATGAGTGTAGGAATCATGAAAGGTCCAAGCATTCTTATAGATTGCGTCGGCCTGCTTGATAAGATCATCTAGGCTCAATGTCGGAGGAGTTGCAGCCAATGGAGAGGTCGAAGCCGGAGGCATGGATGAAGCCCTAGCTGCCTCCTGCACCTTCAATGCAGTAGATGGCATGGAGGCTACCGCCTCAATCGCAGCTTCCACGTCCACCTCTTCCACTTCCTTCCCCTTCTCGGTGGCATCCTTAGCCGGAGCTTCAGCCACTTTAGAAGAGGTGCTCTCCTGCGTCCCCTGGCCGTTGGGAGCAACGTCTGCCTCAACAGAGCCTGAGTCGTCAAGGTTTGGATTGATATCTATCTCCATGGTAGAGGTCTCAGGGATTACGGGGGATGACGGCCCTACAGGGCCAATGGAGGGAATGGCGGCAGGAGTAGGGGGAGCAGTGGCGGGAGAGGGCTTGGCGGATGGACCCTTGGTCAACATGTCATGAATGTTTTTTGACCGTCCAACATCTTTGGAGGATCGCTTCAAACTAACACCGACTTTCCTCCTGAAACATACAAGGTATAAGTACAAGAGTTGAAAAAAGGTATAGGCTAAAAAGCACAAAGTCGGAGAATGAAAGTACTTACTCCATGGAAGGAGCCTTAGTGAGGGGAATGCCGATGGACTTCTTCTTCTTTTCCGCCTCTAAGGCAGAAGTGGATTGTTTGGAGACTCCACTCTCCATTTTCTTCTTGTTCTTGGCCTCGACAGCAGCGTTAGAGGTGGACCTCTTCTGCTTTCGTGCTGCCGGAGCTGGTTGATCCTTGGAGGCATCATCTTCGGACACCACCTGGATATCCTTCAGCTTAGGATCATAGACCTGGGAGGCCATTTGATCTACCGCCAAAGTCGCCAGCTGGGATACATGGCAATGTTAGATGCACAACTTCAAGTCGGAAAAACCTTAGAGTATATAATGAGCAACAAAGGAAATAGAAGCTACCTCTAGGCACTTGCCACAATCGAACATGTCGAAAGTGATCTTGAAGTCGTGCTTCTTGTTCTTCACTCTGATGATGTCCTTTAGCCGGAGCTTGATGGAGTCAGTAGAGAAGTTATCCCGCGAAATTCGCATGGGATCCCTCCTGTCTTGGCTATATTTGCACATCAGCTGGGCGCGGTGCTACAGAGGTTGGATCCGCCAAACGTACCAGCACATGGCAAGATCCAAGCCCGTTAGACCTCCGTCTATGAGCCATTCGATCCGCCTTACGACGCGATTGGCTTCGTCGTCGGAAGGAAGAGAGGCTAGGGTCCGCCATGCAAGCACTTGGGCAGCCCCATCGACAAAGTTGTGGTAGGTCTCAATACGGTCTGGTAGAGGGATATCTGGACCGTAGAAATACGTGCGCTGCCAGTTCTTGCAAGACTCATGCCCCACGATGTCGGGGAAGCGCCGGCTAGGTCGAATCTTGAAGCTAATGGTTCCGCAGATCCGTAGTTCATCCTTGGACTCTATGGACTCTCTCTTGACGGTAAAGAAATATACAAACAGATCTAATCTAGGTTTGATTCTTAGATATCCTTCGCACAAAGCTAAAAAGTTGCTAAGCACTAGGATGCTGTTGGGAGAGAGGCTGTGGGGAAGTACCCGGAAGTGTCGAAGGATATCCAGGAAGAAGTCAGAGACTGGCAGGCTTACGCCATGTACCAGCTGAGATTTGAGGTACACATTCTCTCCAGCTTGGGGAGAAGGGACCACCTCACCGGCCGGTGTGGCCCGCCAGACAAAATTGTCTGCCGTAGTGAGATAGCCCTCGTCGATCAGCTCTTGGAGGTCTTCGGTGGAGATATCAGAACCTCTCCACATCCCCTTGTGGGAGTCGCTTTCCTCTTCATCGGCTTCGGGCGCCGCTCGTTCTTGTTCATTGCCGGCGGACTCCGTCACGGTAGAGACGGGGACGACCACCCCCCGTTGGTGGAACGACAACTCCCTGGGATAGCTCCTTTGTAGCCTCAGGAATCGTCGACGTGGAAGGAGCAAAGCTGCTGGAGGCGATTGCAACGAGGAGTGTGTGGAGGAAGAAACGGCTCTGGTTAGGGTTTTCGCAGAGGAGCTCAAACGGTTGCGCGACTGAAGGAAGACGAAGACTAGGAAAGCGAATGCGGGTAAAAAGAAATAAATTGACTATGGTGGAAATATATAAGCGTCGCGTCAAGATTCGTGCAAAAAGATCTAATGGATGGAACATTGCTGACGTGGAAGTGAACGTGCACGGTAATTTATCCACGTCCTCCATCTTTTGCCACCCCGCCGTTTCGGATTTCGCACGCGTGAAAATATCTAATGATTAATTCTTTGCTTCTATGAGTTTCGAGGTAGCGTAGGCTGTACCCTACGTCATCCTCCTGACAGTTGTAGTGAAGGGTCACGTCCGAAGATTCCATCGAAGACGGAGATCTTCCGACTCTAGAAACTAAGACTCAAGGAATCTCCGGCTACATTGTGAAGCCATAGAAGATTGCAGGGTTCTTTGGGAGACCTTTGAGATATTGCTTGAAAAATTGCTGGCATCACTTAGACGGTATATACAGAGATCAACGGGCAAGACAGCACAAGATTTCAAAGTCCTACGGGGGCTACTGTTGGGGATATGCTATATGGGTATCCTCATAGCATGTCACCAATCCGCCTAACCCGGGTGGCTCATAGTTGGTAGCAAGGCCTATGGCCTGCTAGGCGGCCCAGTTAGCCGGATCCTGAAGGGAGGCCCATGCCGGATAAAGGAAGGCTACGCAGAAGTCACCGACATACTCGGAGCCTTGGAGTGCAAGACACGGAAGACTAGTTCGTGTAGGTGTAGGACTCTTTACCTTGACTGGCAAGGACCTTTCCCTATAAAACCTAGGTCTTGGCACCTTTATAAGCCGGCCTGCAGGATCCTTTAGGACACAACTTCTCTGATTGCAGCATACAACACACAACAGCTCGCACATCGGACCTATCTCTGTAACTCGGCGTATTGCCATTATAGTGATTTATAGCAGGAGTAGAGTTCCACCACTGTTGTGGGACTCGAACCTGGGTAAGCTGTGTTACCTCATACCTCCCAACTCTCCGCCTTACCCCACGTCTCTAAACACGCACTGCGAGGAACCCTCCATGGCGTACTTGTCGGTAATACCATGACATTTCCTATTACCACGTTGGTATTCGCTAGTTGAAAGATAGGCCTGATGTTGGGGATATACTTTCCGGGTATCCTCACTATGCCTCCCTTACCAGGGTGGTCCACTTCGGGTTAGAGCTTCGCTCCATGGGCGGCCCAGTCAGAGAGAAGAAACAGAGTCCAGACTGGCTACAGGAAGGCCCAGAAGACTTATCGACTTAGGCATGTAGTTACTCGTAGTTGAAGATGTACTTTGTAACCAACTCTTAGTCGTAGCCGGATAGATCTCTCCTATAAACCCTAGGCCAGATATCTATATAAGTCTTCCTAGGACTAGCCTTTATGGCACCCCACAATAGTCTACAATCTCAACTCGCACAGGAGAAACCCTTGTAACCCATATTCCAGCTCTACCGTATTATTGGATTGCTAGCAGGAGTAGGATCCGTCCACTGTCAACGGATTCCAACCTGGGTAAACTTGTGTGCTCACCGTCCCGGAAATCCGTACGACTCGCACCCCTCTCTTCCACATGCCTTGAGTACCCCCTCTCGGTGTACATATCTTCAATCCAATGACAATTGGCACCCACCGTGGGGCAATTGAGCTTCGGATCTGCGTTCCAAGCGGAATCTGCAAGAATTGGAATCGGCGAAACCATCACCGTTAGTCACGTCCTCTATGCCAGCGATGTCCCTCTCGTTCTTCTTGATGAGACCTAGATTCTGGCTAGGGAGGTCGTGACTAGCTACACAATCATGTCTTTCAGCGAGATCGATGTCTATCTCAGTTTCGCTGAACCTGCCCAACCCACCCCAGCAGTGATGATAGAGGCAGAAGAACCTTCTAGCTCCACTTTGTCCATGGAGGCGGATGAGTTCCGAATTCCAGAAAATCCTAATCCCACACCTAATGTGGAGATAGTGGAGAACAATGAACCTGAAGCAGATTTTCTTGTGAACGTCGAATCTGGAGTGGATCTCCCTAGCAAGGTCGAAACCTAGATCAATCTTCCTAGCAAGATTGAAGTTCAGGAGGATCAAAGCAACAACAGCTCTAGATCTGGCGCTGCCAATGCTGGAGCGGGACAACCGTTCATGAGGTACATGTTGAGGCGCATGATGCTGAAGAACGCCACCATGGATGAGATCCTCGAGACCATTGAGCATTTCGAGGAATCCCATGAGGAGAGCCGAAACTACCTCATGACGCACACATCACACTTTGTTGGATACGCTGGATCTAGATCTGACTCTACCGATGCTGGAGACAACAAAGCCTCAGTGCTGGAGGTGATCGGAACAAACACCGACTTACCGGCATCCTCGGATGATTTGCTGACGTCGGCAGATTTCCAAAAGTTCTCTGTAGAATATGAAGAGAAGATCAACTCCAAAGCTGCAGAAGAAGGACAAGCCATGGATGAAGAATCCAGAGAAAACTCTCCCAAAGCGCAAGATGACATGGATCTCGGAGAAAATCCCGACATCCAGATGTCTAAAAGTACTGATTAGAGCTTGACTCCATGAAATGGACCCAAAGCCGTCTTTGCTACCGGTGCTGCCAAGAGGGCAAAGAAGAAGAAGAAGAAAACTCTGGTGAAAGCCCCTCTAGCTGAAGAGGCCATTGCCGAAGAGTATGGAGAAGACTCGGATGGAGCTCTAATCCTAGATGAGCCAAAGGATACTCCGGTTGATGGACACATGGTCACCTTGGTGCTCGTAAAATCATCGGAGAAGCACTTACTACTCCAATCCCTACCGCTGCAGATCTTATAGCTGCAGAATTGGAAGATAGGGGTCAGGTCCTAGAGGCGAAACGCCAAGTACTCCTTGATGCAGCTGACAATCTCATCGAGGAGAAAAAGAGCATTGCAACTGTGGGGCAATTCAATTCCCTACAGCACCAGAAGACCCGGAACAGGCCTGTGCAGGCTAACAAATTTTTTGAAGTGCACAAGACCCTCTTCGAGGGAGATGACACCATCAAAGGAGAACCTCGGCTGGATAGCAAGGGAGATCTGGTGTATGGAACACTAGTGGAAAACACTATTGCAGTCTGAGATATCCTGGCAAACAATCCAAAGCCAGACCAAATCCGGTTTGGCGTAAAACTACTGACGAAGGGTCTGGAGTAATAGCAAGCCGCGAAATCCGGAAGCGGAAAACTGGTCTCCAAATCCGACCAATGTCGCGCGGATCCGGCTTGGCATGACATAAGTCCGCGACATGTCTCGGAGCGACACTATCGGTCAGACCGTCGGGAGGACAACTATTCAAGAACCGAAACTTCGGGGCAACGGCAGAGAACTGCATGAAACTGGAGTAATGTCGCTCCATCAGCAGACCGAGACGTAGTTTCAGCACTGGTTCCAAGATAGCCTCTCCTGCAACAGTCAAACAATCGCAGGGAAGATGAAGAAGAGCAAAGTCAGGAGGAGGACCAACAAAGGATGCCACCTCCAAGACATACAAGCCGTCTAGCTGAACCTTTCCACAATGGTGAAAACGACGGACACCATGTTGAGACAAGCCGGCAGGGGGCTCGTCGCAATCAAGACTCTCCCTGGAACCGGAATAATGACATTCCAGACGGAGGCCAGCATTCGGCCGAAAACAATCCACCTGCACCACCCTCTCCACCAAGTAGTCATCATACCGACACTCGAGGGAGCCATGGATGGCGGCGTGGTGGAAGAGGTGGTGGCGGAAGCAGAAGTCCAGCTCCAAGGCATCACAACTACAACAAACAACCACGGCAGCGCTCTCTGTCACCTAGTGATGCGAGGCACCGGATCATCTCTAACATAGAGGCGCGGCGCTACGAGTCAGACAACGTCTACGTGTGTCCAAAATGTTTCGGACCGCACATTCGACAAACAAGATTCCTAGTAGGATTTGCTACAAGACACATCCAGCCCTACAATGGTGTAGCTCGATCGGACACCTGGCTACAGGACTTCTCCCAAGCTTGCTGCATCGCCAAAGGCAGAAATAGCCTTTTCGTGGCCCAGTATCTCCCTCTTATGCTGAGCAAGATGAGATGATCATGGCTCAATGAACTTCCAGAAAACACGATCCATAAGCGGTATGACATGCAAAGTGCGTTCTTTCGGAATTTCGAAGGCACATATCGGAGGCCCTGTACGGTAGGAGACCTATAGCGTTGCACCCAGAAAGCCGGAGAAACTTGCTGGCATTACCTCGGGCGATGGATCGACACCAAGAACTCATGTGAAGGAGTAAATGATCAAACTGTAATTGAAGCATTTATTGTAGGACTCCCATTTGGTCTACTACGTCATCGCATGAAGTGCGACAAAGTTACTGATTTGGGAGAGATGATAGAAACGGCAAGCAAGTATGCAGATGTTGACGATGATGCAGAAGGACTACTGAACATTCTAGTTGTACCATAGTCGGCAAAACAGCCGAAGGAACCAACTCAGAAGCGCAGGAATACCTTGGAAGAAAAACCCACCACGGAAATAGCTGTTGTCAATGCCACTTTTTGGTCTGGAGGACGAGCAGGGCATGGAGGCGGCTGCGGTTGCGGTCGTGGAACATCAAGGTTCCAAGGTAGGGAGACCAGCAACCTGGAAAAACCTACTCTTGGGCCAACATCGCCAATAATCCATGCGTACATCACTTAGATAGCAACGGGGGCTCCTCCCACAGAAATGCCGAGTGTCGTTTTAATAAGAACATCAAAAAAGATGAATCCACTGGCTACAGGGCCA
Organism: Avena eriantha; assembly: GCA_910589775.1. Taxonomy (NCBI): domain Eukaryota; kingdom Viridiplantae; phylum Streptophyta; class Magnoliopsida; order Poales; family Poaceae; genus Avena; species Avena eriantha. The sequence goes on along the minus strand of OU342745.1, from coordinate 317,632,016 downwards.
AGTGACGAAAAGGAAAGAAAAATTCCTACAAAGATAAAGAGACTAAGGAAGAATCTGACGTGGAGGAGGTAGAAGCTTCCAATCCCAAGTCGGATGGAAAGAAGACCTTCCTAGTGAAGAAAGACACTTACGTCACTTTCCTTGGGTGTCAACCCGCCAAAGTCAAAAAGGCAGGTCTTCATGAGCTCAATGCCACTGTTCCGGTTGTTCCCTAGTTTTTGGATTGGTCGGAAGTGACAATCAGTTTTGACTGAAGCGATCATCTACCTAAGTTGCACAGGCGAGGAAAGTACGCCTTAGTTGTCAATCCACTCATTGACATCTATGGTTTCTCCAAGACCCTCATGGATGGCGGCAGCAGCATCAATATCCTCTACATTGAAACGCTGCGCCGGATGAGAATCTCGGAGACACGGCTGAACCACAGCTCTATGATTTTCTACAGAGTCATCCCCGGAAGATAAGCAAATTCTCTAGGAGTGATCACTTTGGATGTTACCTTTGGAACTCCAAAGAACTACCAGACGGAATCACTTTCCTTCGAAGTGGTCCCATTCAAGAGCGCATACCACCTTATCTCCGGACGGCCAGCTTACTAGGCTTTTATGGCTCGTCCATGTTACATTTACAATATGATGAAAATTCCAGGTCCCAAGGGCGTGATCACCATCAGGGGAGACCCGAAGAAAGCACGAGAGTGTGAGGACAAAAATGCCGCCTTTGCTGAAGCCGTACAGAATTCCCAAGAGTACCAGGAGATCAAGAAAACCAATGACCCATCCGAGATGCCCGCGACAAAGAAGGAGGTGACAAAGCCGACCCCGGACTTCAAGGCATCATAAGAGACGAAGACGAAGCCATTGAAGGATGATGACCACTCCAAGATGACTCAGATAGGTGTAGGTTTAGACCGTGCATAGGAAAGCGCGATCATCAAGTTTCTCCAAGCCAATCAAGATATCTTCGCATGGCAACCATCTGACATGACTGGAGTACCTAGGGAACTTTCCGAGCACTCTCTATATGTACACCCAAACGCTAAACCCATCAAATAGTCCTTACGATGTTTCGGTGATGAAAAGCGAAAAGCAATAGCTAAAGAGCTAGCTCGGCTCGACTTATCTGGATTCATAGAAGAGGTCATCAATACTGATTGTTCGGCCAACCCTATAATGGTCGCTAAAAACAACACCACTGATTTAACGATGTGTGTTGATTATACTGCCTTGAACAAGGCTTGTCCCAAAGATCCATTCGCTTTGTCTAGAAGTGATCAAGTCACTACAAGAATCTAGGCGGTTCATGACGATCTGATATCGTCGTGGATGAGGGTCAAAACATTATAGATGGCCATCCGTGATGAAAAAATAGGTCACGGACCTCATGTCTTAATTCAATCCGTGACGTTTTTTTGGTCTGAAAATGTCAAGGGTCGTCCATGACGTTCCTCCAATTTCATCGCGGCAAACTGGACCGGCGCAGCCTAGGCCCGGTATTTCATGACGTTTTTATTTCGTCATGAAGAATGCCACGTGGTGAACGGCACCGCGGGTGTCCGTCAGTGACGTTTGCTGATGTCATGTGTGCCGTCTATGACGCCATCGAATTCCTGATGTTTTTTTCCGTCGTGGCCTGATTCCGCTACGGCGTTTGCTGACGTCATCCTTTCATTTGCTTATGTCATCCTTCCCATTTGGTCACGCTGGTGGAGACGAATTTCGTTTTCGTCATGGCAATAAGATGGCCAGCTTACGCGTGGCCGATCGTCAAGGTGACACGTGGACCAATAGGAAGGAAACACGTGGTCCATCTGCAGCGAGAATCGTGTACCAATCAGAGCTGGACGCGTATCTCCAACGACTGTGAACTCAATTCGTCAGGGAAGGAGAGATGATGTTTCTGTTTCGTTGAGGAAGTTTATGAGTGAAAGTGCACCACGTCAGCGTCTATCGGTGACAGAAATATTTTCATCAACTAAAAAAGTATGATGTTTTCATTTAGGTCGGAGAAGAGTGATGGCAACTTTGCTAGATTGCACCGTCCAGATCAAAATGACAGAAATTGCAGGGCACATGTTTCAGGGAACATAAATAGGTTCGCACATAAGTTGCCAACAAAATAAAGAAAAAATCCTAACAAGGTTTCAGTCACACTGATACGTTGCAAACGTATCCATAATTTTTGATGTTCCATGCTTGGTTTTATCTACTTTCTTGTGTTTTGTCCACACTTTGGAGTACTTTTCATATGATTTATTGGACTAACCTATTAACAAGAGCCACAGTGCCTGCTGCCTGTTTTCTACTATTTTTGGTTCAGGAAAGTCAGAAAATGAATATTCTCGGAATTGGATGGGACAAAAGCCAAAGTCAGTTTTTCACCGAGGGACACCTAGAACCAGAATACGAGACGGAGAGGGGCTGGGGCCCGGCCACACCACCTGGCCGTGCGGCCAGGCCTGGCCCGCGCCAGGCGGTGGTCTGGCCGCCCCATGCACCCTCTCGGCCTCTCCTTCCGCCTATATATTGCCTCTGATACGGAAACCCTAAGGACCCGATCAAAATTCCAATAAATAGTCTGTAGCCGCCGTCATGTCCATCCCTAGATTAGGAGGGATCTGAAGCTCTTCCCGGCATGCGAGAGGGGAATTCACCCTAGAGGCCTTCTTCATCACCATGGAAACCTCTGGTGTCATGCGTGAGTAGTTCATCTCTGGACTACGGGTCCATGTAGTAGCTAGATGGCTGGTTCTCCTCCTTTGTGCTATCATGTTTAGATCTTGTGAGCTCCGTTCATGATCAAGATCATCTATTTGTAATTCTGCATGTTGTGTTTGCGGGGATCCGATGGATATTGAGATGCTATTTCAGATTCATTATTGATTCTATCATGTCTTTGTTATTTGTGATCTTGCATGCTTTCCGTTGTTAGTAGCTATCTTGCCCAAGTAGATGCTAGCAACTCCAAGAGTTAGTATTTATGCTCGATAGTGGGTTCATGCCTCTGGTAATCTAGGGAAGTGACAGAAATCTCTAAGGTACTAGATGTGTTGTTGCTACTAGGGAGAAAACAACAATCCTTTGTTCATAGAACAATCATATTGTTTACTTTACACGCAATTAGTAATGCAATTATCCGTTGCTTGCAACTTAATACTGGAGGGGGTTCGGATGAGAACCTGAAGGTGGATTATTAGTCATAGATGCAGTTGGATGGCGGTCTATGTATAATGTTGTAATGCCCAATCGAATCCCAAAGGAGTCAAGATGAGTAGTATATGCTTGTATGCTTTCCCAATGTTTGTCAATTTCCCCGATATAATTTGTTCACCCAACATGTTATCTATCTTAAGGAGAGCCACCTCTAGTGAACTATGGACCCCGGTCCTTTCTTTTACTTTCAATCTACAATCAACTATTTACTGCTTTGTGTTTACTTTCTATAAACTATTAATTTCTTCCACTCGATATGTTTAATCCTTTGTTTTCAGCAAAGCCGGTGAGATTGACAACCTCATCGCAAGTTGGGGAAGAGTTCTGTGGTTGTGTTGTGTAGGTCTCCAAATTGCTGTTGGCACCGGTAGTGCGCCCTACCAAAGTTTAGCTAGCTACACCTTTGGGGTGTTTCCTTGCTCCTACTGGATTCATAACCTTGTTTTCATAACTGAGGGAAAACTTACTTCTGTGCTCATCATACCTTCCTCTTGGGGTTCCCCAACGAGCTCGTTAATACACGAGTCAGCACACGCCACCAGTTCACTTTCGCAGTATAGCTAAGAATTGCTAAAGTGATGCATTTATAAGGTCTGCGGAGTTCACAAGTGCTTTCCGCACTTCATTCTTTGCTTCTATCTCCTTTGGCAATGTTGCAATGTGTCTGCCCAGTGCCTCATTCGCTGCTCTCTTAGCCCCATGTTATGCTTCAAGCAGAGAGCTGGTTGGTCTTGAAGCATGGATGCTTTCATCAGTGGAACCAAGGGGTTGATCCTCAATGCCATCTTCTGCAGCAGATGGTGCCATCGTGCTTCCAATGGGTGCCTGGCAGTTATAGAAGCAAACGTTAGAAAAGCAGCAAGCAAATTCCAAGCACATCTTCATGGATAAACATGGTATTGAATTATACGAAGATGACAAAGATGGACATAGTATAGCTTCTTCCACACTTCTTGTGCTTCCTTTAGGGATTCCGCCTCGCCATCGGGTTTCTCCGTCTGCAACCCCACAATGGCACTGCACAGTATCGCAGTCCCTGCTCTCTAAGCCCCGAGTTGCACTTCAAGGAGAGTCTTGGCTGGCCTTGAAGAATGGATGCTGATGTCCTACGACAGCGCATAGTGCACCGTGTCGGGAAAGGTGGTTGTTAAGCCTCAATGATGTCTTTTGTAGCATTAGGATCCATCTTGCTTTCCTTGGTTGCCTATTGAGTTTTAGGAATAGAATCAAACATTGGAAAAATAACCAGCAAATTACAAATGATCATACTCATTTTAGAGACAAATATGGCATTGAAATTTTGGAAGATGAGAAAGATGAAAAGTATTCTGGAGAGCTTACTATTCCTTTTTTTTCACAGTGTGATTGGAGAAGCCTCGGCTATCATAGAAAAACTAGTCACTGCGACAAGGTTGTCTATTTCTTGTTTGCCTATTTATTAGACAACAGACATACACAAAGAGAGAACATAGAGTATAAGAGGCAGTCCTGGTTAAACACAAACAGGGGGGAAGTTGAGTAGACAAGACTTGACCTAGTTTCCGGGGTCAGTCCAAGAATCAACAAGCCTGCACCACTCTGCATTGTTCATGTGTTCAACAGGAGAAATCCTTGTTACTTCATTCAGTGGGAGGGGGTCAAAAAACTACTTCTTCAGGAGATGGCTTTGAATTCTTGCGTGCCTCATTAACTGCTGGTTGCAAGCAACCTGCACATCTAGGTGTGATGCATCCATGAAAAACTTTTGCTATAATAAAACATCATGCATTAGCCTCTGCTTGAATGGTAATGAGAAGAAAAGGGTAGTTGAGTCACAAAACATACGAAAACTCTGTCGTAGAACTCTGCTCTGACATCCGGACTTTGTTTGTACTCTTTCCAACGAGGGAAGATAGGTATACCAGTCCTGACTGTTTTTGCACACTTAGTGGCGAACTTGGAAGAAATAGTTCTTCCTAGAGGTATGGCAAATGGAAGCTTTCCTCCTTTGGACATGTTCTCATGTTGCTTCCCCACTTTTTTTCTCAAGACAATTTGAGGATCATCATGTTTAATAGTGTCTTGAGAAGGATGATGGCCAAAATCATCTACAAACATATAATGTGGAGTTAGTGTTCTACCATATAATAAGTGCCATTCAAATAATATAATGTGCTTTCCTTGGGGAGTTGGTTGCTTGCCTGGGGCAACTGTCTGCTCGTCTTGGACTATTGTCTTCCTGCCATGGAGTGCTACCATCTCGATTTGGGCTGCTACCTTCTCTGTTTGAGCATCAGGTTATGCACGACTCAGAGTTTCTTGCGAAGAGGCCACAAGACTTGGCGGTCTTGGTGGGCGCCATGGAGAACTTGGAGGTGGAAGTACTTCTGGTGGATTCCCCATGGACCTAGTATGTCTCGTACTTTCTGTCGAGGCAGGCATGGTAGCCAAGATGCGCTTCCAAGCAACTGATCCACCACCAGCAGCCATCCTTATCATGACGACATGTTTCTTCTTATATTTCCTCTTCTATGTCTACACAATTCAAAGGTAGTCAATTCGGGATAATAAAGAGCACAAATTATATGGAAAATTAAGTAACCAAATAATTACACAAAATATGAGTAGGCATGTAAGGGGACTACCTCCAGCTCATCCTCCCCCTCCTCTTTAGGATAATAGGCAGATCCAGAGCCTTCATCCTTGCTCTTTTTAGGGGAGAATTCAGTGCGAGATGCATAAACAAGGGGCCTAAGACCCATTTTTTGCATCCACGCATTGTTTCTCGTGATGTTTTCCAGCCGTCTTTCTTCCATGGGATGTAATTGTGGTTCTATCATGAATAAACAACTCTTAAGTAAGCTACAAAAATATAACCTATGTCCTATGGTATTGATTGTTCAATACTAATCATAATTTACAACAGTCCACTACGAGGAACTTCTACTATGAATCTCATATCACAAGACTAACGATGAAGCAGCCAAAGCAAAGCAAGAGACAAGACGATGAATAAGATGGACAATTCACCAATTGGTTGCAGTAATAAGAAGAGTGGGACAATAAAACATAAGCAGGATAAGCATCAATAGTGCAATTAAATAGGAAACATAACCTACTGTACTGATTGTTCTATAGAAATCATGATGCGATAGCTCACTATGATAAATTTCTACTATGATCATAAGGCATATGATGAAGCAGCCAAACTAATGCAAAAAAGCAAGATAATGCAACATTTATCACACGCAAATAGATCATAAGACGAAATAGTATACATGTAGTTAAAGAGGATAATCACAATAAAACATAAGCAGGATAAGCAACTATCCTGCAAATAAACAGAATATAAATTATGGTGTTGATTGTTCTATAGTAATCATCATGTAATAGAGTCCACTATGAGATATTTATACTCTGATCAGAAGATATAGGATGAAGCAGCCAAACCAATGGAACAACCAAGATAATGCAAACTTTATCTGTATGTAAACTGATCATAAGTTGAATGCTCTGAATCTCACTTATCAATTGGTTGGCTGGTTGCACTAATAAGCAGGGAAGGATAATTAAACATCAGAAGGATAACCATCTTTCATGCAATTTGTTGGGGATATGCTATATGCGTATCCTCATAGCATGTCACCAATCCGCCTAACTCGGGTGGCCCATAGTTGGTAGCAAGACCTATGGCCTGCTGGGCGGCCCAGTTAGATGGATCCTAAAGGGAGGCCCATGCCGGATAAAGGAAGGCTACGCAGGAGTCACCGTCATACTCGGAGCCTTGGAGTGCAAGACACGGAAGAGTAGTTCGTGTAGGTGTACGACTCTTTACCTTTTCCGGCAAGGACCTTTCTCTGTAAACCCTAGGTCTTGGCGCCTTTATAAGCCGGCATGCAGGAGCCTTTAGGGCACAACTTCTCTGATTGTAGCATACAATGTGCAACACCTCGTGCAGTGAACCTATCTCTGTAACTCGGCGTATTGCCATTATAGTGATTTATAGCAGGAGTAGAGTTCCACCACCATTGTGGGACTCGAACCTAGGTAAGATGTGTTACCTCGTACCCGCCAACTCTCCACCTTATCCCTCCATGGCGTACTCCTCGGCAATACCACAACAGTTGGCACCCACCGTGGGGCAAGAGGCGCTTTGAGCTCTACACCGGGTGAGGTCCAATATCTTCGCGGGAATCAGCGACACCGTAGCCATCGGTCGCGTTCTCTTCTTCGGCAACGTCCCGATCGTCCCTCTAGATGAGTTCTGGGTGCCGACGAAGACGAATCTCACGCGCTGCTTCGTCATCCCCTTCGAAGACATCCACATCTTCATCGGCGAAACTGACTCGAGCCCTAGGTCCCAGGAAGTAGGAAACTTGTCAAGCCCCGCACGGATCGCCTTTGAGCAGGACACGTTCGCGGAAGGATCTGGGCCATACCTCTCTTTGGAGTATGGTGGCTCGGATCAGGAAATTTCAAGGCCCACCCAAACTGCCCCTGTGCAGGATATAAAGGTCGAAGGACCCCGCAAATCCGCTTGGCTACCCCGAGCGTTAGAGATGCGTAGGTCACACTTTGTCGGTGTTGTCACCACCTTCGATCTGGCCAGATGCGTTCAAAGGGATGGAGAATCTTCCCGTGAATACCTTGCCAGATGGATGAGGGTGAGGGAAACCCTAGAGGGCTACCACGCCGATGAGCTCGTGTACCACTTCGTGGAAGGGCTCACACCTGGAACCCTCCTTCGACATACCCTCTGAAGGCGGTAGGCCGCGGGCCCTCTCACCCTTGGTGAGATGGTTGCCATCGTCAACGAAGACATGGACGCCAATGAAGAAGCCAATGCGGCAATCACCATTGAAGTCGTAGGAGGTAACAACAACAACAACAACAATGGCTCGCCTCCATGACCCTCAACATCCGCCATCGCCAACACCGAAGCTAACTTCGACTCCGTCCTTGATGCGCTCTACACTGACATCAATATGGATGCTGGTGGCTCAGACGTCAACTCGGAGGAATACGACGCTATTATGAGGGAGAAAGAGCAAGAGATCGAGAAGGAAGACCGCGCCGAGAAGACCAACCCTTCCCACTAGGTGCTAGTCACCATTGGGAGCATGATGGAAGAAGACGGATAGGAATAGGAACCTGAGAGAGATCGGCCCACGCCAGTGGTCACCAGAGTAGTAGTAGCTAAAAAGTCCGCCGAGCCTCCGGCTCTGCCCAAGGCCACGCCTCCTCCGGTTACCCGACAGCCACCAACGCAGGAACTTACCACGGCCCCTAATATGGCCCGACAATCAAACCAGCCGCCAGTGCCACCGTCAACGTCAGCAGCTGGCAACCCACTAGCCACCCCCGCCGACAAATAATCTACGGCACAGTCCTCGTTGAGCCAATCACCGTCGCCCATATCCAGAGCGTTATGGAGCTTGATGAGAAGCGTGCAAAAATATTGGTGGAGGCCAAGTGCATCGTGGAGCAAGGCGGTAAGCTGGACGGAGACATGGCTAAGGCGCATCGATCCATCAAGGCGGCAAGAGCTATGGAGGCCGAATATAAGCAATTGTTGTTGAGGCATAAGGCAAAGAAGGTACCAGCTCACGTCGTCCAAGATCTCGGCGTTCGGCGAGGTTTGGGATTTGACGGGTCTAAGCCGACAAAGGCCACCCCTTACATAGATTCGGAGGGGAGGCAAGTCATGCCAACTCCTGCTGTCAACATCGCTGTCGCCAAGACCCTCCTGGAGCAGGATAGGTTGCCAGAAGAAGTTGCTCAGGTGTACGACCTCGTCGCTAAGGCATGCAAGCAACAGGAAAAGGCCGCCTCTTAGAGCCTTGAGTCCAACCCGGAGCTATGCTAGTCAACCCTGAATAGCCGTAGAAGGCCAAAATCTCCCTGTGACGAAGGATCACGCACAGGCTCTACAGAGCAAAGACAGAGGGAGGCACGCAACAGGACTGACTCTATCCCCATATCCTCTGACCACGAAGAAAAGGCTCGTCCCCACCGCTCGCCACCTCCACCACCTTCTCGACGTCACGAGGAACCAGCGTCGCGCCACCGCACAAGCATGCCACCTCCAAGGCGGTCACATCCCGGTATCGTTATACGTGATTAGTGCGAACAACCTCGGCATGCCGGAGAGCATAGCGGCCATGACGGACATAGGAGCAGGTCCCACAAGGAACCGCCACGTCTGACAAGCAACTGCGAAAGGCGTGAGGAGTCATAGGGGGGGCATAGCAAGAGAGCTAACCCACCGCCTCCACCACCGCCATCGCCACCGTAGCCTTAATGGTGGAGGTCATGGAGGATCTCACAAATCACGCCACAACTCTCCTCCCCATAACAGAAAAGGGAAGCAGCCAGAGCCATATGACGCATGATCGCGGCTGGACAAGATCCAAGAAGCTCGGAAGCTCCCATACCTTGGGCCACGGTGTTTTGGACTAGTCATACTAGCCACAACCTACCCCAAGGGCCTCCGGATAGACAAGACTATCTAGCCCTACAACGGCACCGCTAGGCCAGCAATGTGCTTGCAGGACTACAGCAAAGCGATTCACATCGCAGGGGGAAACCCCAACATCGCTGTCAAGTACCTCCCACTCATGCTGACAGGCACTGCCTGGCAATGGATCGATGAATTACAGGAGAAATCAATATGCAATTGGTTGGATGATGCCTACGCACTTCTATTCTTGTAGACAGTTGTTGGGCCTCCAAGTGCAGAGGTTTGTAGAACAGCAGCAAGTTTTCCCTTAAGTGGATTACCCAAGGTTTATCGAACTCAGGGAGGAAGTGGTCAAAGGTATCCCCTCTCAAGCAACCCTGCAATCAAGATACAAGAAGTCTCTTGTGTCCCCAACACACCCAATACACTTGTCTGGTGTATAGGTGCACTAGTTCGGCGAAGAGATAGTGAAATACAAGTGGTATAGATAATTATAAGTGCTAACAATGATAGAAAATAGCTTGATGGCGTGGAAGAGACTAAAGGCAAACTGAAATAAAGATGGAAGCAAGCAAACATGTAATAGCTCTAGTTGCAAACAGTGTTTCAATGCTTAGAAACAAGGCCTAGGGATCATACTTTCACTAGTGAACACTCTCATATAAATATCTTCTCTTTATGATACTACTCTTAACTACTCTTCGGTTGAACACTCTAATCGATGGTAGGGCTATAACAACACACCTCAAAGTTCATCTTTCCCATCTAGAAAACCCCACACTGTCACCTTGAGCACTAGATGGTTCCAACAAACACCACAATTTCATAGAGACATCCAACTCCAAATATAACTCATAACAAGTATTTGTAATCTCTAGACTAAGTGCCACCATGGTGTGCACGCTGTCACTTTCACACACACATGGGGAGAGAAGAAATCTATTAAAGCACTTGAGTAGCAAGGTAGATCTACTTGATTACAAAGCTCATGGTCACAATATGATCACGCATAGAGAGAGAGATGAACACATAGCTACAGGTAGAACCCTTAGCCTCGAGGAAGAACTACTCTCTCCTCATCATGGGAATCAGCAATGGTGATGGAGATGGCGGTGGAGATTGATGGAGATGGATCCGAGGGCACTTCCCCGTCCCAGCAGGGTGCCGGAACAGAGATTTTCTGTCCCCCGAATCTCCCCTTTGTTGGCGGCGGTGCTGCGGAACTTTTCGTGGACTTCTGATTGACTATCTAGGGTTTATGCATCGGGAGGCTCTTATAGGTGAGAGGGGAGACCGAGGGGGTGTCGGAGGGGCCCAAACCATGCCCTGGCGCGACCTAGGGGGACCCGCACCTAGGGGGTGTGGCCAGTTCCTGGCCCTCCTCCGTCTCGGATTCTGGCTCCGTGAGTCTTCCGGTAAAATAGGAACTTTGGCTTTTGTCCTGTCCAATTCCGAGAATATTCATTTTCTGACTTTCTAGAACCAAAAACAGCAGAAAACAGGCAACTGGCACTATGGCTCTTGTTAATAGGTTAGTCCAAGAAATCATATGAAAAGTACTCCAAAGTGTGGACAAAACACAAGAAAGTAGATAAAACCAAGGATGGAACATCAAAAATTATAGATACATTTGCAATGTATCATTGGACATGCATGAAGCATTCACCAAGAACTTTGAGGGTACGTACAAACGTCCCTGCACTATCGGAGACCTACAGCAGTGTGTGCAGGAAAAGGATGAAACCTCTTGTGCCTACCTCTCTTGCTGGCTAGATATGAAAAATTCCTGCGCAGGGGTTCACGAACAGACCGCTATGGCCGCCTTCATTGATGGACTAGAGAAGGGTACTTTTCTCCAGCATATGTTGAAGCGCAGGCAAGACAACAATGAACTCAACCTCAACACAATGATCGCCATGGCTAGCGAGTTTGCCGTTGCTAAATGACGACGCGCGTGGATTGTTGCCGGCAATAGCAATCCCTACCCAGGCCAAGAAGAACAACAATAACAAGCGGAAGAATTCGCCCAAAGAGAAGCAAGTAGCCAACATGGTCGCCGCAACATTCACTAGCAGAGGCAATGGCAGATATCGTGGACGTGGCCGGGGAACCAGCAGTGGACAGCAGAGGAGTGACACTACACCCTCAGCGCCCCGTGTTCCCCAAACATACGAAGAGTACCCTGATATGCCGTGTTTCGTCCATCTCGATGCCAATGGCAAATCCACCCACACCAATTTCTAGTGTAAGTTTGTCAATGATCTCAAGGAGGACCCTAAGTCTGGCTACAAGCGAAGTCGAAAGAACAGACCCTGCGGAAAGGGCAAAGGGAAGAAGAAGGAGGAAGAACCCAAGGAATCAAGTGATATGGACGAGGACGTGGACCCAAAATCTTCCGACAAGGGAGAGGATAAAGGGAAAAATCCCTTCGAAAAGAAGGCTCCATCTTACCACATATTCCTTGGTACCCCAACTGTCTAGGCCCAGAAAACCTCCCTGAGGATACTGATGGCTACCCTCCCTCAGTCCCCTAGTACGTCAGGTGGTCGGAAGTTCCAATTACTTGGGATAGGAAGGATCATCCAGAACTTATCCCAACTGAGAACCAATATGCCATGGTCATCAACCCTTTGATTGACGGCACAGAGTTCACCAAGTGCCTCGTGGACAGTGGAAGCAGCATCAACATCATGTACCTGGATACACTGCATAAGATGATCTTGATGGAGACCTAGCTAAGGAAGAGCAACACCATGTTCCATGGGGTTGTCCCTAGACGACAAGCAAATTCCCTGGACTACATCACCCTTCCGGTCGCTTTTGGTGATGTAAACAAGTACCGCCAAGAATGCATGACCTTTGAAGTGGTGCCATTTAAGAGCGTGTACCACTTCATCTTCAGACGCGACATCTTCCACTCCTTCCTCGCAAGGCCATGCTTTGTCTACACCAAACTCAAGATTCCCAGACAAAATGGCATCATCAATGTTGACGGAAGCTTCACCAAGGCACGGGAGTGCGAGCTCAGCGAAGCTGCCTTCGCCGAAGCATTCCTCCATGGTGAGGAGTTCAAGGAGATCCAGAACCAGGTCGATGCATCGGAGATGACGGCTTCAAAGAAGCAGATCTTTGCTGCCGCACCTGCCTTCAAGGACGCCATCAAGACCAAGCAGGTGGAGCTTGTCGAAGGTGATTCCTCCAAGACCACCTCCATTGGCACGGACCTAGATCCCAAATAGGAAAGCACACTCGTCGAGTTCCTCCGTGAAAATAGGGACATCTTTGCCTGGCAACCTGCCGACTTGAAAGGTGTACCTAGGGAACTTGTCGACCACAGTTTGAATATTGATCCTAATGCCAAACCGGTGAAACAACCTCTACGATGCTTTGGTGATGAAAGACGAAGGGCTATAGGCAAACAAATAGCTAGGTTACTTAAGGCTGGCTTTATCCGAGAAGTTATTCACACCCGATGGGTGGAAAATCATGTACTTGTCCCCAAAAAGGGAACCAATGAATTAAGAATGTGCGTTGATTACGCCGGCTTGAACAAAGCGTGTCTGAAGGATCCGTTTGCTTTGCCTCGCATTGACCAAGTCATTGACTCGACGGCTGGCTCGGAACTTCTGTGTTTTCTCGATGCCTATTCAGGATACCACCAGATCTGGATGCGAAAGTCAAACCAATTGGCCACTTCGTTTACCACACCCTACGGCACGTACTGCTATGTCACGATGCCCTTTGGGTTGAAAAACAATGGTGCTACGTACCAGCGGACGATGCAACATTGTGTACACGACCAAATAGGTCACAACGTACACGCTTACGTGGACGACATCGTGGTAATGTCAAAGAAATCAAATGATTTTATCGCTGACTTGCAGGAAACCTTTGACAATCTCCGGAAATACAACATGATGCTGAACCCATAGAAGTGTGTCTTCGGGGTACCATTCGGCAAACTGTTGGGATTTATCGTTTCGCATCGCGGAATCAAGGTGAACACGGGGAAAATCAAGGCCATCCTCGACATCAAACGCCCGACATGCTTGAAGGACATACAAAGGCTCACAGGCTGCGTTGCAGCCGTAAGCTGGTTCATTAGTCGACTTGGTGAGAAGGCTATGCCGCTCTACAAGTTGCTCAAGAAGGCGGACAAATTCACATGGACGGACGAAGTTGACACAGCACTTCAGGAGTTGAAGAGAATACTCTCCTCCCCACCTATACTTGCAGCACCGGTGCCAAGGGTGCCTATGATGGTATACATGGCGGCGACCAACCGAGTAATCAGCATCATCATCATGGTGGAGCGCAAGGAAAAACGCACAAATACGGAGTTCGGCGACCCATTTACTATGTGAGCAAGGTCTTGACTGAATCCAAGCAGCATTACCAGCACTACGAGAAGATAGCTTATGGAGTTTTCCTTGCTTCGCGTAAGCTAAGGCATTATTTCCAGGAGGACCCCATCATAGTAGTGAGCAAAGCTCCACTGTCTGACATCATCAACAAAAGCGACGCTACAGGGAGAGTGGCAAAGTGGGGCATTGAACTTGCCGCCTTCGACATCACCTACAAGTGACGCGACACTATCAAATCACAAGCATTAGCAGATTTTCTTGCAGATTGGACAGAGCTGCCAGAAGACACTCCTGTGCCAGAACCAGAGTATTGGGTCATGCACTTTGACGGATCCAAGTTACTCAATGGCTCGGGGCCTGGTGTATTATTACAATCACCAACAGGAGAGAAGATGCAATACGTCATGCAGATCCACTTCAACGCTACAAATAACATAGCGGAGTACGAGGCCCTCATTCATGGACTTCACGTAACCAAGGATATTGGCATCAAGCGCATAGTTTGTTGTGGAGATTTCGACTTGGTTGCCCAGCAAGTAGCTGGCACCTGAAACGCACGGAACCCTATGATGGCGGCATATCGAGATGAAGTAGACGAAATATCCAAGTGCTTCGATGGCTACGAATAGGTCCGGGCACAAAAAACCAAAGACCGAAACAGAAACCGAAAAAACCGAGACCGAAAACCAAACTAACCATATATTGGGAGACCGAAATAATTTTGGTCTTCAAAACTAGATGACCGAAATAAATTCGGTTACTTTGGTCCTTCGCCTCACATGACCGAACTGACCGTATGGACTGAAATATTCTGAAGCCCATCTTTCCTCAATTATTTTGCATGCTCATTAGTGCCACTCTAGTCCGTATAGGCCATAGCCCACGACCTTGTCTTCATTCGTTCTACGGAAAAGGCTAGTCACTAGAGCCAATTAAAGGCACACACATAGAATGCATCCACACCGTCCTGGCCACCGTAGAGTCGCAGACTACATACACCCTACGCACGAGGCAAGCCTGCTGGACTGCTCCGTCCAGTTACTCGTGAGACTGCTTGCATATCTTGTCTTGATTCTTATTCCATCTTGTTTCGTGTGCTAATTTTCTTTGGAATAATTTCTTGATTTGCTGTGAATTTTTGTAAATTCGGTCTATTTGGTCATCACCGAAGACTGGACCAAAAAGACCGAAGACCGAATACAAAAAGACCAAAAAGACCAAATGTAATTCGGGTAGCATTTCTAGATGACCGAAATTTTGAATGACCGAAAAGACCGGACTGAACAAACCGAACAGACCGAACGCCTAGGCCTAGCTACAAAGTCAAGTATGTCAAAAGGGAGGATAATGAGGCGGTAGATGTGCTGTCAAAGCTTGGATCAGCTTGTCGACCAATTCCGCCAGGCATTTTCCTGGAGCATTTATGGACTCCATCCGTGAAAGAAGCGGACCACGACAACCCGGATAGAGTGGGCTCATTCGTTAATGTAGTAATAGTGAACTCTCTGACTTGGATGAAGCCGTTCATGGATTATCTACAAGACAGAACCTTGTCCACTGACGAAGTCGAAACCCGGCAAATAGTACGCAGATCAAAAGGTTACGTCATCATTGACGGTCAGCTATACAAAAGAAGTACCACATGAGTATTCCTATGGTGCGTCTCCTAGTAGCAAGGTATTGAAATCCTTAAAGAAATACATCTCAGAGATTGCGGGCATCATGCCGCTCCCTGATCATTGGTAGCCAAAGCCTTCCGACAAGGATTGTACTAGATAACTACCAAGGCGAACACCGACAAGTTGGTACAAACATGCCTTGGGTGTCAGTTTTATGCAAGACAACCAAATGTTCTAGCTGAAGAATTGCGAACAATATCAATAACTTGGCGTTTATAGTCTGGGGGCTGGACATGGTGGGACATTTGCAGACAGCACCCTATGAATTCACACACTTCCTAGTACCAGTGGATAAATTCACAAAATGGATTGAAGCTAAACCCATTAGAAAGCTTGATGGGGCAACAGCCCTAAAGTTGGTCCGAGATCTAGTGGTGAGATTTGGTCTCCCACATAGCATCATCACCGACAATGGCAGAAATTTATCTCTTAGAGAAGTTGAGGAGTATTGTCATGAGAAAGGCATCCGCCTTGACCTAGCATCTATGGCACATCCATTGTCAAATGGGAAATTTGAAAGGGACATTGGACTAATTCTGCATGGAATCAAGCCACGCTTGGAGGCACCGCTACATAGAGCAGCAGGAGCCTGGGCAGAGGAACTACCATCTGTTTTGTGGAGTTTACGAACAACACCTAATAGATCTATTGGCTTGACTCCTTTCTTCATGGTTTATGGAGCAGAAGTAGTTCTCCCATCCGACATCCTCCACGATGCACCAAGAGTTTCCGCCTACAAGGAAGATGACGCTGAAGAATCCAGACGGCTATATGTGGACCAAGTCGAAGAAGGGCATGTGCTGGCATGCCAGAGATCTGCCGTCTACCAGCAGAAGTTGCGCGGCTACCATAGTCGCCATGTAAAGCATCGCTCTTTTAAAGAAGTGGATCTGGTGCTTAGACTCAAGCAGGAAAAATCACACAAATTATCCCTGCCTTGGGAAGGACGATTCATCATAAGCAAATCATTGCTCAATGGTTCCTATTACCTCGTCGATATTCGTGAGTTGAAAGGTAGGCCAAAAAATCACAAGCGCAAGCAACGTGAGTTCGATGATGATTACCCGGAGACAGATCGGCCATGGAACATAACACATCTAAGTCCCTTTTACACTTAGCACATTTATATTATGTAATAATTTTCTTATATGATCAATGAAACAAAGTGTTTGGTTCACTCATATTCTCTAAGTGTTTTACCTCCTTTAGCTGTTCATTTTTGGATCATATAAACCCTTTATGCGCAAGGTTGCATTTTCCCATGTGAAAATTCAACCTATGGGCGTTAGCTTAAGTTTTCTGGTCTACACGTTTTCTGAAGTTTTTATGTGGATTCGGGAGTAGTGACTTTTCGGCACTCAAAGCCGTCAATTTGGTTCTTAGGTTCTAGATGGTGCTATTAAGCACCATCACCTAAGAGCATAGTTCTGTGCTGAGAGTTTTCCGTCTCACGAAAGGTCAAGCATACGAACCAGAATAATGGATAAGCCAGCACTTGCTTAAAAAATATATACACATGCTGGAAACAGATAAGTTGCAGGAAGCTTGAATACAAGTTTTCCGCCTTAGACAAACCTAAGTTTTTCCGCATACATTCTGTAGAGACGCATTTAATACATAAATTGTTTTTCATGGCTCTGCTGTAGGGGGCTTCGTTGTGGCATCATCAGGAGAGCCAGGCCGGGAGAGCTCGTCAAACTAAGAAGGAGAGGGGCTAGACTCAAACGAAGTCACGTCATCATCCAGAATCTCGGCAGGCACAAAGATATCCGCCTTGACCATCTTGGCAGCCCTAGCGTCGAAGCCGGCGAGAGAATTCCAAATAGCATCGCTATCAATCTCTCGACCTTCCTCGTCTATTTTGGGAAAACTGGAGGTCACCAACTCGATGTCGGCGTTGTCATAGTGCGCCTTAACCAACGACAAGGTCATCCTTCCACCAACCCGGACGCAAGAGGCTTTCCAGTCCTTGGCTTTCACGGGGGCTCGACACAGGATTTCTGCGAACTTAGCTATTGAGTCTGCCACCTTGATATTGATACCTAGAGGTTGAGCTATCTCCTTGGCTTGAGGGATGGCGGTGCTGACAAAGTTGACGGCAAGAATCATGTGTTCCTTGGAACTTGGAATACCCTCACCCAAGTTGGCTAAGCCTATGGGAGCTTCGGTTTGCACAAAATACAAGGACCATGAGTACAAACAAGTAAAATGGTTGTCCAACTTACAGAAAAGACCAAGACGGAGAAAGGTTACCAAAGATGCTCATTTCTGCTTGCATGCATGTCTCTGCCAAGACATCGTGTTCCTTCTGGACTGACTTGAACATCTCAAGACTCCTAGCATTTTGCTCTTTGGTAGCTTGGTTCTAGTCTTTGAGATGTGCAATCTCATCCTTCAGGCGCTGCATCTCAACATCCGTAGTCTCTTGCATAGCCTTCATTGTTGCCTCATGGCCCTTGACGGCCTCAGGCAGGTCCTTCTTCAGAATCTTGTTTTCATCATCGAGCTCCTGGATATGCTTGGATTGCTTGACGATGTTCTTGGCCTTAGCAATGGCTTCTGTAAGACAGAAATCAAAAAGTGCTATCAGAAGACGGAAAAATGACTCAATGGGAAAGCAAGGAGCTATCGTAAGAAAACAGACTCTGGCTATTTTTGATCTGTTCCTTTAGGAATGTGGTTTTACCCTGTTCAAGGTCCATCTCCTTCCAAAGAGCAGCAAATCTCTCATTAGCAGCTATCCTCCGTTTATTCTCATTCTGCACATGATATAAGCATGCTTAGTTTTTCTAGAGCATCTAGTCAGAACTATTCAGTTTCAACTAAACGCTCGAGGGCTACAGTACATGATTTTGAAGTAAGCTAGTTTCTGTAGAGCATCTAGTCAGAACTTTTCAGTTTCAACTAAACGCTCGGGGCCTACACGGACAAGTTCTATGCTTAGTTCTCTAGAGAACTCAGGCCAATAACTATTGACTTGTCCGCCTAAGAGCTCGGGGGATATAGTGGGATATATTACAAAAAGTAAAGCAAGTAACAGTTCAAAAAACCTACGATGACAATGATCCTGAGATTGTTGGCTAGATGAGCATAGGAATCATGAAAGATCCGAGCATTCTTATAGATTGCATCGGCCTGCTTGATAAGATCATCTAGGCTCAACGTCGGAGGAGTCGCAGCCAATGGAGAGTTCAAAGCCGAAGGCATGGATGAAGCCCTAGCTGCCTCCTGCACCTTCAAGGTAGTAGATGGCGTGGAGGCTCCCGCCTCAATCACAGCTTCCACATCCACCTCTTCCACTTCCTATCCCTTCTCGGTGGCATCCTTAGCCGGAGCTTCAGCCACTTTAGAAGAGGTGGTCTCCTGCGTCGCCTGGCCACTAGGAGCAACGTCTGCCTCGATAGAGCCTGAGACATCAAGGTTTGGATTGATATCTATCTCCATGGCGGTGGTCACAGGGATGACGGGGGCTGATGGCCCAGCGGGGCCAGCAGAGGGAATGGCGGCAGGAGTAGGGGAGCGGTGGCGGGAGAGGGCTTGGTGTTCGAACCCTTGGTCACCATGTAACGAATGTTTTTTGACCCTCCAACATCTTTGGAGGATCGCTTCAAACTAACACCGGCTTTCCTCCTAAAACGTACAAGTATAAGTACAAGAGTTGAAAAAAGGTATAGGCTGAAAAGCACAAAGTCGGAGAATGAAAGTACTTACTCCATGGAAGGAGCCTTCATGAGGGGAATGCCGGTGGACTTCTTCTTCTTCTTCTCCGCCTCTAAGGCGGAAGTGGATTGTTTGGAGACTCCACTCTCTGTTTTCTTCTTCTTCTTAGCCTCGGCAGCAACGTTAGAGGTGGAGCTCTTCCGCTTTGGTGCTGCCAGAGCTAGTTGATCCTTGGAGGCGTCATCGTCAGACACCACCTAGATATCCTTCAGCTTAGGATCAAAGACCTGGGAGGCCATTTGATCTGCCGCCAAGGTCGCCAGCTGGGATACATGGCAATGTTAGATGCACAACTTCAAGTCGGAAAAACCTTAGAGTATATAATGAGCAACAAAGGAAACAAAATCTACCTCTAGGCACTTGCTGCAATCGAACATGTTGAAAGTGATCTTGAATCCATGCTTCTTGTACTTCACTCTGATGATGTCCTTTAGCCGGAGCTTGATGGAGTCAGTAGAGAAGTTATCCCGCGAAATTGGCGTGGGATCCCTCCTGTCTTGGCTATATTTGCACATCAGCTGGGCGCGGTGCTGTAGAGGCTAGATCCGCCAAACGTACCAGCACATGGCAAGATCCATGCCCGTTAGACCTCCGTCTACGAGCCATTGGATCTGCCTTACGACGCGATTGGCTTCGTCATTGGAGGGAAGAGGGGCTAGGGTCTGCCATGCAGGCACTTCAGTGGAAGCCCCATCCACAAAGTCTAGGTAGGTCTCAAGATGGTCTGGCAGAGGGATATCTGGCCTGTAGAAATACGTGCACTGCCAGTTCTTGCAAGACTCATGCCCCACGATGTCGGTGAAGCGCCGAGTAGGTCGGATCTCGAAGCTAATGGTTCCGCTGATCCACAGTTCATCCTTGGACTCTACAGACTCTCTCTTGACGGTAAAGAAATATACAAACATATCTAATCTAGGTTTGATTCCTAGATATCCTTCGCACAAAGCTACAAAGTTGCTAAGGACTAGGATGCTATTGGGAGAGAGGTTGTGGGGAAGTACCCGGAAGTGTCGAAGGACATCTAGGAAGAAGTCGGATACTGGCAGGCTTACGCTACGTACCAGCTGAGATTTGAGGTACACCTTCTCTCCGGCTTGGGGAGAAGGGACCACCTCGCCGGCCGACACCGCCTACCAGATGAACTTCTCTGCCGCAGGGAGATAGCCCTCGTCGATCAGCTCTTGGAGGTTTTTGGCGGAGATATCAAAACCTCTCCACACCCCCTTGTGGGAGTCGCTTTCCTCTTCGGCGGCTTCGGGCACCGCTCGTTCTTGGTCATCGCCGGCGGACTCCGTCACGGTGGAGACAGGGACGACCACCCCCTCCGGCGGAATGATAACTCCCTGGGATGGCTCCGTCGTAGCCGCGAGAATCGCTGCCGTGGATGGAGCGGGCTGTTGGAGGCCATTGCAACGAGGAGTGTGCGGAGGAGGAAAGGGCTTTGGTTAGGGTTTTCGTAGAGGAGCTTGAACGGTCGTGCGGCTGAAGGAAGACGAAGACTAGGAAAGTAAATGTGGGGAAAAAGAAATAAATTGACTGTGGTGGAAATATATAAGCCTCACGTCAAGATTCGTGCAAAAAGATCTAATGGATGGAACATTGCTGACGTGGAAGTGAACGTGCACGGTAATTTTGCCACGTCCATGGTGTTTTGTCGCTCCACCGTTTCAGATTTCGCGCCCATGAAAATAGCTAATGATTAATTCTTTGCTTCTATGAGTTTCGAGGTAGCGTAGGCTGTACCCTATTGCATCCTCCTGACAATTGCAGTGAAGGGTCATGTCCGAATATTCCATCGAAGATGGAGATCGTCCGACTCTGGAAACAAAGACTCAAGGAATCTCCAGCTACATTGTGAAGCCAGAGAAGATTGCTGGGTTCTTTGGGAGACTTTTGAAATATTTCTTGAGGAATTGCCGGCATCACTTAGACGGGATATACGGAGATCAACGGGCAAGACGGCGCAAGATTTCGAAGTCCTCCGGGGGCTACTGTTGGGGATATGCTATACGGGTATCCTCATAGCATGTCACCAATCCGCCTAACCATAGTGGCCATAGTTGGAAGCAAGGCCTGTGGCCTGCTGGGCGGCCCAGTTAGATGGATCCTGAAGGGAGGCCCATGCCAGGTAAAGGAAGGCTACGCAGGAGTCACCGACATACTCAGAGCCTTGGAGTGCAAGACAAGGAAGACTAGTTCGTGTAGGTGTAGGACTCTTTACCTTGTCCAGCAAGGACCTTTCCCAGTAAACCCTAGGTCTTGGCGCCTTTATAAGCCGCCTGCGGGAGCCTTTAGGGCACAACTTCTCTGATTGCAGCGTACAACCCGCAACACCTCGCATAGCGAACCTATCTCTATAACTCAGGGTATTGCTATTATGGTGATTTATAGCTGGAGTAGAGTTCCGCCACCGTTGTGGGACTCGAACCTAGGTAAGCTGTGTTACCTCGTACCTGCCAACACTCCGCCTTACCCCACGTCACTAAACACACACTGTGAGGACCCCTCCATGGCGTACTCGTCGGCAATACCACGACACAATTAAAATAGGCAATTAAACAAGTCATGACATATGATGTTCATTGTTCAATAGTAATCATCATGTAAAACAGACTACTATGAACAATTTATACTCTTCTCATCAGACAAGTCATGAAGTAGCCAAACTAATGCAACAGACAGGATAATGCAACCCTGATCACAAGACTTGTAAAATCACAAGCAATTTCAAAGGCAGAACAAATAAGAGAGAATAACTGCAATAAAATAGGTAAATTGGTGGCATGAATAGGATAATGAACAACATTGCTCAGGCAAAGTAAAAAAAACATGAGCATCGAGGATGAGCGTGTTTCCTTGCCTGCGGGCTGTAGGTCCTTTTTGATACTGCGTTTCTTGCAGTGACCTGGGGCACGTGGCATCGAGCTGGACGGCGAGGTAGCAGACCTCGTCGACGAGGTGGGCGATGAGGTGGACGGGCCTTGTCAGTGTGGTGACGGGCCTTGTCAGTGAGGTGGACGGTGAGGTGGATAACGAGTTGGACGGTGACCTAGACGGGGAGATGGACAGCGAGCTGGCCGACTTTGCGGGTGAAGTGTACAGCGAGGTGGTAGACAAGGTCAGTCGGCTATCGCCAAGGTGGACGACGACCGGCGAGGTCGATTGGACGTGGCGGAAAACCGGGATGGTGAGGAGGGGCTAGGGTTTGTACTAGGGTGAAGAAGAGGTTACTACTTGAAGGACAGACGGAGACGAGGGGATTAAAGGCAGAGGGCAGAGGGACGGATAGCGGCGAGGGGAACAAGGGGAGGACGGCAGGGAGGGCAAGGGGAAAAGGGGGAGGATGGCGCCAAGGGCAGTGGGGAAATTTGGATCTGTCTCATTTCGGCGAGGGGATAAAAAGGGTTTGTAATATATTACGTAAATGACCTCTGCGCAAATGCTTGGGTGGTGCTGTGCGGGTGGGCTCAAAGGTAATTGCAGCTTGAGAAATTTTCGTTTCCATAGAAACTCTCCCGCGCTGGCACCAAATTTCGCGTGGGCGGGAGGACCTAACCTGGAAATTTGGGGTTGGTGTCCTGGCCGTTGGATGCATGATGGAGGGTTCAAATAAATTAACCATATTTTAGAAAGTCTTCACTAAAAGGGCCTGGTGAAGAAAACTATAAATTATTGACGAATAAATCTTGAAAAAAAGCAATAATGTGGACTACTAGTTTATATTCTGGCTTGTATAATGATCTCAAGAGAGGTAACGTATTTTGGATAATATATTCAAATTTAGATAAGATTCAAAATGCGGTTTATTTTCAACAATAATGGATTTCTCCAGATTAGGGTTGAACGATGGACTTTTATCCTTATTTTGGTTAGTTTTAGGTCATAGCAACACATATGGTATATATCAAAGTTTGAGCCCAAAGAAGATGCATCACAAAGACAAAAATACATAGGAAAATCAGCTTCGACATATCCATGTGAATGACTAGAGAGTATAGTGGATATATCAATGTGGTTAGACCACATGCATGACTCTAGGGGGATCCATGTGTGTCAGACTAAAATTAAACATCATATAGCAAATAATAAATAACCAGCTTCAATTATTCCATGTTTCATGGCCATTATGTGACAGAAGTTGCATCACAGAATCACATGTAGATATATATCAAAATATGGTTAGGAAAAGAACACATGCAATGTCTCTAGGGGTTCCATGTTTCAAAAACTATGGTCACGGAGAGACACAAACACATATAGGAAAGGTAGCTTCCACATTGCATGTTACACCAGTGCGTGACAGAAGTTGCATCACAGAATCCACTAGAGTATATATGTGTGTGTGTGTGTGGTCATCATGCATATGTAGTGCTTTTGTAAAAGAACGCATGCAAATGTGGTCATGTGGGCAATGACTCTAGTGGATATATATCAATGTGGTTTAGGAAAAGAACACATCATATACAATGACTCTAGGGTATCCATGTGTCAAATTATGGTCACAAAGACCAAAAACACACATATATAGCTAGGAAATCTCAGCTTCTACATTACACATGTTAAGTTGCACCAGTG
The DNA here is from genome assembly GCA_910589775.1 of Avena eriantha. Lineage (NCBI taxonomy): Eukaryota > Viridiplantae > Streptophyta > Magnoliopsida > Poales > Poaceae > Avena > Avena eriantha. The sequence continues at coordinate 317,608,027 of OU342745.1, read as the reverse complement.
TGACAGAAGTTAAGTTGCATCACAGATTAATCCACTAGAGTTTGTGTGATCATGTAGACAACAATGTGGTATTATTGGAAAAGAACACATGCAATGTGGTCATCATGTGGATATATCAACAATGACTCTGGTGGCCATATCAATAATGTGGGTTAGGAAAAGAACGCATCATTGCAAAATATGACTCTAGGAGAGATCCATGGTCGTCATAGAGACCAAAAACACATAGGAATTAATTAATAAAGGAGCTTCCACATCGCATGCATGGTTGCACCAGTGTGACACAATTTGTGCATCATCATAGAATCCACTTGAGTATATGCATGTGTGTGGTCATGCATATGTAGAGATATCTATCATTGTGGTTTTGGAAAAGAACAGTGTACATATATGCAATGTTGTCATCTGATGGTGGATCACTGACTCTAGTGCATATATATCAGTGTGTACTAGTTTAGGAAATCAGAACACACATCATGCAATGTCTCTAGGGGATCCATGTGTCAAATTAAACCATGCATGGTCACAGAGACCAAAAACACATATAGCTAGAAAGCAACATATATATTATTGCATGTTCCACCAGTGTGACAGAAGTTGCATCACAGAATCCACTGGAGTATGTGTGGGGGTCATGCATGTAGATATCATGTGGTTTTGGAAAAGAGCACATGCAATGTAGTCATGTGGAGATCAATGAATCTAGTGTGTATATCAATGTCGTTTTTAGGAAGAGAACACACACATGCAATTAATTAATGACTCTAGCTAGCAGTTAGGGGATCCAAGCATGTGTCAAACAATGCATGCATATGGTCTCACATAGACCAAAAAACACATAGGAAAAAGCAGCTTCCACATTTGCATGTTGCAGCAGTGTGTGATGTGTGTGTGTGTCTGTGTGTGTGTGACAGAAGTTGCATCACGGAATCCACTAGTGTGTGTGGTCATGTGTGTAGATATATCAATGTCGTTTTGGAAAAGAACACATGCAATGTGGTCATGTGTGGATCAATGACATCTAGCAGTGTGGATATGAATGTGGTTTAGGAACATGCAATGACTCTAGGTGTTTCCATGTGTATACAATCATATGGTCACAAACCAAACACATAGGATAAGCAGCTTCCAACACATTGCATGTTGCACCAGTGTGACATAATTGCATCACAGCGTGTGTGTGATCATGCATGTAGATATCAATGTGGTATTATTGGAAAAGAACACAACATGCAATGTGGTCATCATGTGGATCTATCAATGACTCTAGTGGCCATATCAATGTGGGTTAGGAAAGGAACCACATGCACGCAATATGACTCTAGGAGAGATCTAAAAACACATAGGAATTAAATAAAGGAGCTTCCACACTGCATGCATATGGTTAACCAGACACAAGTTGTGCATCGTCACAGAATCCACTTGAGTAATATGCATGTGTGGTGTTGGGGGGATACCCCTGGGTAGGGTCACGCCGGGGTATAAAGGCCGAGTTAGCCGAGTTACGGCAAGGTCAAAGCAGGTGCTGGCTGAGTCACCTCAAGGCAGGCCGAATCACGGAGTAACCCGGACCAGGGGATGTCCACCTAACTGGGTCTCAACCGACTTATGCCATATGTCGGTAAGATGTATCTAACTTATATGCAGGTACAGGTGTGGCCGGATCAACTAGGTACGATCCAGGTTATATCAAGCTTGTAAGAGAAGGAAGGTATCTCGCTGGTCAAAGGGTGACCACTGTGTGTAGAGTGTGAGCAAAGCAGACAGAGGCCAGGACCACCGAGCCATGGCCGACAAAGGTGACGATGCCTATGTTGGATGACGCAGGCGCCACAGAGGCTCACGTAGCCTCTACATGGATGATGCTGGGCAAAAGTGACCCGGTAGGCTTACTATTTTGGGAGGAGGCATATTCCAAGAAATATGCCTCCACGTATGCCCTAATTGGAGACCTAGCCACCCCTATATAAGGAGGGCTAGGGCCTCTGTAGAAAGGGTTGGTTTTTTACTTGGTTGATCTCTAGTGGGTTGTGGTTTACTAGTGTTTTCTTGAGGGCTTGCTAGTGGTGAGAGTAAGAGAGTTCTTCTTCCTCCTCTCCCCGATACAGCTCAAGGAGCACTTGTAAACTGTGGAAGTGAATCGAATACAAAGCAGCTGTGTGTGGAATCACCACGCTATCCCTCTGTGGATTCCCCTAGTGCATTTAGTCCCCACCTTTAGCCTATCCATGGCATCTGCCGTGACACCACCACGACAGGTGGCGCCCACCGTGGGGCCAACGGCGCTAGCAGGGGTGAAGATCCGGATGGGAAACTTCATTGGCACCGGCGAACGCATCGTCTCTGGGCTCGTTCAGCGCTTTGGAGCGCTGGATTTCGTAAGCGACAACGCTGGCTGCTTCGGCAAGCGTCCTCTCTGCGCAACGGCCTCTTCGTCAAGCTCGGCGCGCACAAGATCTACGTTGCTGTCGACGTGTTGTGCGTTCATCCATGACACGTCGTCGAAGGAGACGAGCCACCCCTTAGTGCGTCTCCTGGGGCGCGAATCACTCGCTCCCCGGACCACGCTGAGGTGATGATGACTGCACCTGGCGCAGGCGCGAGCAAGGATCCAACACCAGATCCGGAGGTAACGCCTAAGGAACCAAGGAAAAGTAGAGGTCCTCCTCTAGAGAGGCCAGAGAATGTGCTGCAGCAGGCGATGAATAGCCTAGCAAATCCAGTAGCAGCAGCAGTAGATCCGGCTCAGGCACAGGCCGAGCTAGAGGAGACTAGGCAAAAAATACTAGAGGGTGCAAAAAAGATAGCTGCGGCTCAGCAGTCATTAAACATGACACGGCGTGAGTACGCAAAGGAAAATAAGGTAGATGCTGTAAAAGTGAAGGGGAGAAACCTCATCAGTGAAATGAACAAAGAAGGTGATTCTAGGATTGAGGAATCTAAAAACTGTTTGTCCGTGGGGCTGCCGAAGTATAGTACCGTGGCAAAGAACCTCAGGCAGGAGATGCAACAACATCTGAGTTAGAGGGCCTCACGGGTGAAGCCCGTCAGAGACATCAAGATAGGGTCAATGAGCTGGTTCAGATCGCGAACAGGCAAAATGAGGAATTGCTCAGGGCTAACCCGGAGAGAGCTGGGGCCTCCAAGATCGTTCATTCGGCAGTGGGTAACCTGGAGAAATCCGCTGGAGCTGCATCGTCTCCTCATGGTGGTCCTAGGAGAGAAGAGGTAGTAACCTCGGCCAGGAGGAATAAGCATATAGTCCCATATGACCCGGCAAGGGCAGGGAAAGGAAGAGGTACAGAGAAATGAGGATCGACGAAGTGTGAGCCAAGGTGAAGCTGGCCGAGGTAACCGCGACCAAGGAAATGCCGGTCAAGGGAACGATGTAAACGGCAATGTCGGACAACGTAATTCTATAGGTGCAGGGCAACCGCAGCAGTGGAATATACCACGGCAAGAGCGCAGTGCTGGCCAAGGTATGCAACAGAGAGCAGCTCCACAGGAGCAAGATAGATACAATGATGGTGATTCGGAGATGGTGAATGCTGGGTATCCCAAGCCGGACTATCACGTTATAGGGTCTAGATTAGGAAGCGAGAACTTGATGCCTGACGATGCCAGGTTGAAACTGGATCGGCTGTATAGGTCAGAGCAAATTGAATGTCAAGGTCCTCCGGGTCCAGCATGTTTTGGGCCCCGGATCATGAAGGAACCTCCGGTACCTAACTTCCAATTACCTAGAGGCACTAAGACATATGACGGCAGCACAAAGCCAGAAGATTGGTTGATTAACTACGCGACAGCTGTGAAAATTGCTACAGGCAACTTGAGATGGGCTGTGAGATATGCACCCCATATGCTGGAGGGGCCAGTGAGGGTATGGTTAAAAAAATTGCCACCCGGAAGTATTAACTGTTGGATTGATTTCGAGGAAATGTTTGTTAGCAATTTCTCAAGCATGTATCAGAGCCCAACAGACCACAGACCCTAGCAATGTGCAAACAGAGACCGAATAAGATAGACCGGGAGTTCTTGACCCATTGGTGTACTGTGCGAAACTCTTGTGAGGGAGTAATTGAGTCACAGGCCATAGCTTGGTTTGCTCAGGGGTGCATATATGCAAGCATGCTATGGCAAAGGTTGCAAAGAGATATGCCAACTACATTGGCAGAAACAATCCGAATCGCTGATTCATATGCCTAGGGTGATCCGACTCAACCTAGGCTCATGTCAAACGAGTCAAGCGAGGAGGGCTATCAACGAGATGGGGCCGGATCATCCCAGAGAAATGATTACCGAGGTAAAAGAAGAGATGACAGACCGGATTACCGGTACAGTTCGCAACAAGTTGCTGCTGTGAATCAGGATCAACTTGGTGCAGGAAGCAACCAGCGTCAGAAAACTGGAGGACAGGAATGGAATCCAAGAAATTATGGCAAGAAAACTTGGACGCCAGAGCAGAAGAAATAGTGGCAGGAAAAGAAGGACCGTTCGAGGTATACCTATGAGGCAATGCTGGATCAGCCGTGTAAATTTCACACGCCAAATCCGAGTAACCCAGCAGGTCACACAACAAGGCAATGTGAATGGATGCGAAAGATAGAACAAAGTGGTTAGGGGAATGCTCAAGCACCTCGGAATGATCAACCTCGGCAGGAGTTACCCTGGCAGCAATTGCTCTCTGGAGCGAACACGCAATAGTTAATGTTGCCTCCCCCCCGCCGAGGTATGACAACCATGAGAGAAGAGATGCAGTGCATCAGGTGGAGAACCAAAATCAGCCGGATCAGAGGTACCCCGGAAACGAGAGGAGGAATGAGTACAGAGAGCATCATCAGAGTTACTGCGTGTTCACCACGGAAGAGATTACCTGGAGCATCAAAGATCATCCGAAGTTTGTAACACCGACATATGGAGGTCAATGCAGTAATGCCGACCGTGATGAGGTATATGCCTTGGTCGGATCAAGAGATTACCTGGAGCATAAAAGATCATCCGAAGTTTATGCCTAGTCCTCGCTCATATGCCTTGGTGTTGGATCCAACTTTCATTGGGCCTAACATCAATGTGAGGTTCTCAAATGTGCTAATTGACAATGGCAGTTGCATCAACATCATGTATGTGGACAGGATGCGCAAGTTGGGTATCTCGGATAACATGCTCCAAGCAACAAGGACAACATTCCATGGCATTGTGCTAGGCATTTCTTGTGAGCCCATAGGCAAGGTCCTGGTCGACGTATTGTTCGGCACAAGAGATAAGTTCCGGACTGAGAATTTGGAGTTCGAGGTTGTAAATTTGGAGAGTGTGTATCACGCGTTGCTCGGCAGGCTAGCCCTGAACAAGTTCATGGAAAGTTGTCACATCGGTTACTTGAAGATGAATCTGCCCGGGCCAAATGGTGTAATTACCATAGCTGGCGATTTCCGACGTTCCATTGAGTGTGCATCTGCCGGATCTAACCTAGCCGAGTCACTCATGATTGCGCAAGAAAAAAGAAAGATCCAAGAGATGGCGGCACTGGCTCAGTCCACACAGCAATATATGCCGGCGCTGAGTAACCCGCATGGTAGTGTCTCATTCCAAGCGACAAAAGATACCAAGAAAGTGCCTGTTGATGATATGTTCCCAGAGCGCACCATAACAATTAGTGCCGGGTTGAGTGACAAATAGGAAAGCGAGCTCGTCAACTTCCTCCGTGAGAATCGGGATATTTTTGCTTGGTCCACACAGGACTTGCAAGGTGTTCCGAGGGAGTTGGCCGAGCACTCTTTGAATGTGAGACCCGGAGCAAAGCCGGTGAAGCAACCTCTTCGCCGCTTCACCGAAGACAGGAGAAAGGTCATAGGAGATGAGATAGCTCGGTTGTTGGCTACTAGGTTTATCATGGAAGTTCTTTACCCGGATTGGCTATCTAATCCGGTGCTTGTGGAGAAGAAGAAGGACAATCCGAACGTGGCAGTGGTTTGGCATATGTGTATCGATTACACGAACCTGAATAAGGCGTGTCCAAAGGATCCATTCCCACTGCCAAGGATAGACCAAGTCATAGATTCTACTACAGGGTGTGAGTTGTTGTCGTTCATTGATGCATATTTTGGTTTCCACCAGATACCCCTGAACCCAAGTGATCAAATAAAGACTGTGTTTATCACCCCATATGGGGCTTATTGCTATCGCACCATGCCTTTTGGTTTACATAATGCAGGGGCAATGGACCAAAGATGTATGCAAAAAATGTTTACACGACCAAATTGGTCAAAATGTGCAGGTGTATGTGGATGATGTTGTTATCAAGACCAAGGAAAGCAAAACGCTCCTTGACGATATCAGGCAGACATTCGCGAATCTAAGGAGGTTCCGAATGAAGCTTAATCCGGAGAAATGTACCTTTGGTGTCCCGGCTGGAAAATTACTCGGATTTCTTTCTCTAGTCGAGGTATCAAAGTTAATCCAACTAAAATCCGGGCCATAGAGCGAATGGAACCGCCGAAGTGGCTTAACGATGTCCAGAAATTCACTGGTTGCCTGGCATCCTTAAGTCGGTTTGTATGTCGGTTGGGAGAAAAGGCACTGCCTCTCTATCAACTCATGAAAAAGTCGAACAAGTTCATTTGGATGCCGCAGGCCAATGAAGCCTTTATCCAACTAAAGAAGATGTTAGCCACTGCACCAGTATTAGCCTCTCCACTATCAAAGGAGCCAATGTTGCTCTATATAGCCGCAACCAACCGAGTTGTAAGTGCAGTAATTGTGGTAGAGCGCGACGAAGAGGGTAAGTCAGTGCAAAGGCTAGTGTATTACCTAAGTGAGGTATTATCCGCATCGAAGCAGAACTATCCTCATTATCAGAAGGTAGCATATGGTGTGTATATGTCAGCTAAGTAGCTAAAGCACTATTTCGAAGAGCACCCCATCAAAGTAATATGTGAGGCCCCCATATCCGAGATAATGAGCAACAAGGATGCAAGTGGCAGGATTGCAAAATGGGCAATTGAGCTAGCTCCTTATGCGCCACAATATGACTGAAGAGAAGCGATCAAATCTCAGGCTGTGGTGGACTTCTTTGTGGATTGGGCCGAGGTGCAATATGAGCCACCATTGCCAGATTCGAACTACTGGAGAATGCACTTTGACGGGTAAAAAAAAAACAGGTTAGGCGCCGGAGTTGTGCTTACCTCACCCAAGAAGGACCAGCTGAAATATGTGTTGTAGATCCACTTCACTGCATCAAACAATATTGCAGAATATGAGGCACTTGTGCATGGGCTCAAAGTGGCAAAAGAAATTGGAATACGTCGGATCAAGTGCTTCGGTGACTCGGATCTTGTAGTCCAGCAAGCCTCCGGACAATGGGATGCTTTGGATGCAAATATGGCACTGTACAGATTCCATGTGCAGAAGCTATCTAGTTACTTTGAGGGATGCGAATTTCACCATGTACCCCGGGTGGAAAATGAGGCTGCCGACGTATTGTCGAAACTCGGATCAACACGACAAGCAATTCCACCAGGTGTAGCATTAGAACACCCCAGAAAACCATCTATCAAGCCATCTCCAGAATCCGAGTCAATTTATATTCCGGAGATTCCAGAGTCCGGAGCTGTACCCATGGACATTGATGAGGGGAGTGCTTTGCGAAACCCGGGGAGTGCTTCGCAAAACCTGGGGACTGCCTTGGCAAACCCGGGGACTACATCGCAGGACCCGGGGACTACGCAGCGAGATCCGGTTGAAGTTATGCTGGTGGATCATATGGAAATCGATGAGGATATGTTCCCACTGAGAGCTGTACCAGCTTGGGCACTACCCATATTTCAATTCATGAAAGATGGAACCTTACCCGCTGAGGAGGTGCTTTCCAGGAAAACTCGGAGGAGAGCAAAAGCTTACACGATAATCAATTCCGAGCTATACAAAAGGAGTGTGACTAACGTTCTCCAGCGATGTGTTGACCCGGAAGAAGGACTTGATATCCTCCGAGATATACATCAAGGGGAATGTGGGCATCATTCCTCCTCCAGAGCCTTGGTGGAAAAAGCTTTCCGTCATGCGTTTTACTGGCCAAGTGCCATGGAACAAGAAGAATATCTGGTAAGAAAGTGCAATGGATGTCAAAGATATGCGACAAAAATGCATATGCCAATGTCGGAGCTCAAGACCATACCAATTACTTGCCCATTTTCCGTATGGTGCTTGGATATGGTTGGCCCCTTCAAACCGGCAAGAGGGAATATGACCCACATCCTGGTCATGATTGACAAATTTACGAAACGGACTGAGGTGAAGCCAATAAGAAAATGTGATGGAGCTACTGCCGTAACATTCCTCAAAGATATCATCTTGAGATATGGTTATCCTCATAGTATCATAACAGATAATGGCACAAATTTTGCTGAAGGAGCATTTGCACGTTTCTGCCGAAATAAGAAGATCCGGCTGGACGTTGCCTCGGTAGCCCACCCCGCATCAAACAGGCAAGTGGAGAGATCCAACAGATTAGTCTTATCCGGGATAAAACCCCGGCTCATTGAGCCGCTGTAAAGATCAGCGGGGTGCTAGATAGAAGAACTATCAGCGGTACTATGGAGTTTAAGAACAACTCTGAATCGGTCAACAGGCTACACACCATTTTTTCTGGTATATGGGGCAGAAGCTATATTACCAGCCGACATAGAGCATGACTCACCTAGGGTCACCGAATACACAGAAGCCGAAGTGCAAGAAGCCCGGCAAAATGATGTTGATCTGCTGGAAGAAGCGAGAGAATTGGCATTGTCTAGATCCGCCATATATCAGGAAAATCTCCAACGCTATCATAGCCGGAAAGTAAGCCCTCGAGTTTTCCGGGAAGGTGATCTGGTACTCCGGTTGGTACAACGTACTGCATGCATGCAAAAGTTATCCCCCCATGGGAAGGGCCATTCATTGTGAGCAAAGCATTGCACAATGACTCATACTACCTCATAGATGCAAAACCGCAGGAGAAGAACAAGGCGGACAGGGCCGGCGAGGAATCTAAGCGTCCATGGAATGTAGCTCTACTTCGTCCTTTCTACACTTAGCAAAGAAGTGTATGTATCCGAGTCTCTCATATGTCGGTATGTATGCTGGCAATGAGCTTATCAATGAAATGTTGGCACCTCGAGCAGTAACTCGGGGACTGCCTTAATAATATTTGTTATCCTCTATATTTATTATTTATATGTCAGCTGGCATAAGTTGCTTCTACCTAAGCCGGATTAGTAGTGTGTGAGCACCAAAAACCCAACTCTTCGACTTGCTACTATCCAACAAGATTTGGCTTCCTGGCAAGCAAGAGCGCAAGTTTGCAATTGCATAGCACATGAAAAACGACTAAGGAAAGAGACTTAATCGAGCCGATGTTTGTTATTTGGACTAACATTGTGTTTACCTTATATTTACTTTGCTGAATTATTTTGAGCTAATCCGAAAGTTTCCAAGTATTGTTAAGTCAATTTTGAAGCTCGGACTCGTAAGTCATAAAACCGAACCAAGGTAGACACGAGCCGAGCCAAGGAATTGGAAGAACAAGAAAATGAAACTCGGGGACTACGCCCAAGTTAATCCGGCATAAAAACTTAGTAGCAAAATATAACTTGTGTGCTTAATACAATTGCACCTGGCATACCGGTGATCTGATAAACTTTAAAGTGTTTCTAATCAAGGAGCAGCGGGAGGAGGTAATTCGGCGCCAGCGGGTGCAGCTCCAGCTTCGGCTTCAGCGTCATCTTCGCCCTCCTTGATGTCCGAAGCTTCTTCCTCTTCATCCTCACCCGAATCATTTTCAGCATTTTCGTCGTCCGCGGCGCCAAGGAAGCTTGGATCCTCATTCCATTGATGAACGAGGGCATATTCAATGAGGCTATGGGCGCAAACCTGGCGCCGAGCTATCCACTCCGGGTCGTTGGACCAACTAGATCTGGTGCGCATGCGCGCTAGGAGATTGAGGTCGATCTTCTCATACCACGTAAGCACGTAGTGAAGAACGGTTTTAGCCCCGGTGCGTCCAGCAGATTCCCTCCAAAGGTCAAGATGGGTCTCGCAGTCCATTAACTTGGCAACGAGAGCTGTGGTCCCTTCCGGAGTATCTTCATCAGGATAAAAGGCATTGAAGATCCGGATGGCCACATCAAGAATGTCCTTGCCATAATTCTTCACAATTTCGACGCGAGAAGACAAGCTGACCAGCAGGTCCTCCATGTCATAAGGAATTTCTCCAACATCAGGAGCAATGGGGGTACCCCTCTGCTGGCAGGACTTGGCAATAGCAGTGGTGGCAATGGCATTGCCCTCCGGAAATTTTCCTGACAACAAGACAGGTGAAGCGAGTAAGGAAAAGACAAGTGAAGCAACCCGTAGAAATTAATGCCGGATGAAGGAAAAGAACTTACGAGAAATGTGGCTGTGAATCCGGGTCAGCTCCTTGGTACAGTCATCACGTCTTTTCCGGAGTTGCGCAAGTTTAGTATTCGCTGACTCAAGCTTGACGTTGGCCTCCTTGAGAAGTTCTTGGTCCTTGGTGATCTAGAGGTTCAGGTGCTCTCGTTCTTCAGTAAAATCTTGGCCTGCTTTCTCCAGTTCGGATTTATGATGCGCCTTGAGCTTCTTCATATCTGCCTTGAGCTTGGCAATTTCTTCATCTTTGGTTCGGAGGAGGGCAAGCTCGTCGTCCTTCTTCTTGAGTTCAGCTTGGTGCTGCCCTGCTTGTTCGAGAAAATACAGCATCATGTCAGGCACTGGCACACTATCTTCAAGCGAGGCTGAAATAGTTTGTTGACCCGGCAAAGCCGAGGTATGAATATTTGCCGAGCCAAGGGGAAAAGGAGATAGAAAGCATAGAAAATTTGAGCAAGAATAACTCACCCTTTATCTGGTCCAAGTTTTTCCTCATGAGGATATTCTTAGCCTCCACCCCTGCTGCGAAATCCGGATGATGCATCAGTTCACGGAAAAAGACGAAGAGAAGTGGAAAAAAGCCAAGGAGAAAACTTACCCCTTTTCTCATGTTCAGAAAGAAGCGCACTATGTTTCACGCGCAGCATCTTGTGAGTATCTAGGAGACGCTGAAACTCAGTGCTCCGGCGATTGGTGGTCACCTAAAAAAAAGTACAAAAGATAGCCTAGTCATGTGCATATTCGAAGTGTACAAAATCGAGGCCAAGTGGAACTTAACACGGCTCTAGGTGTGTGCATATTCAAAGTGTACAAAATCCGGGCCAAGTGGAACTTAACCCGGCTCTAGGTGTGTGCATATTCGAAGTGTACAAAATTCGGGCCAAGTGGAACTTAACCCGGCTCTAGGTGTGTGCATATTCGAAGTGTACAAAATCCGGGCCAAGTGGAACTTAACCCGGCTCTAGGTGTGTCCATACTCGAAGTGTACAAGATCCGGGCCAAGTGGAACTTAACCCGGCTCTAGGTGTGTGCATATTCGAAGTTATTAGGGAGCTACGTTAGTTCTCTAAGGAGCATCCGGCTGAGTGAAAAATTACTCCCCCGGAGGCTCGGGGACTAATGGCTATATCACTAACATCTACTAAATGCTAAGGAAAAGGCGAAGTAACGTACCTCCATCATCCGACCTGCAAGGTTAATTGCCTTGGCAGCGGTATTCATTTGTGCAGCAAATTCGGCGGGACTGAACTTCTCCGGGAGATCGTCATTATGGACGAACTCCACCTTGTTCCAGTTGTTTACAAACTCGATCAAGGTCGGAGGATATCGTTCGCCACTAAGCATGTGGGGGGCAACTAGACCCTTAGCATGGGCTTCCCTCCTCTCAACCTGGGAAAGGGCGGGGTTGGTGTGCAAAACGAGTTGCGCATCAACTGGCTTGGCAGGGGCATCCTTCGGCGGTGGAGTCTTTTTCGTGAGCATGGACGCAAGTGTACGCTGTCTAGCCTCGATTGATGCTGCCCTGGTGGCGTCAGGAGCCTTTTTGCCCTTCGGCTGCTGCTGTGAGGTTGAAGTTGCTGCGGCGGATTTACCCTTGGGAGCGGCCTTACTACTTCCCTTGTTGTTGGTGCCTTCTCGTCGAGGTTTGGAAGACTCGGACGAGGCGAAGGAGCTTGGTGCTGCTGCTGGTGTTTGTGTTGTTGTTGCTGGTGCTGGAGCTGATGCTGGTACTACTTTCTGTTTCGGCGGGGGTACTGGAGGAACCTCGGTGGTGGCTGGTTACGGCTGTGCCGAAGAAGGAGCCTCGACAGAACCGAGGTTACCTTCCTCTTGACGAGGTGGGCTAGAACCCGGAGCAGCCACTGAGCCCTCCTGAATGGGGCTCAACGGGCATGGATCGTCGCCAGGAGGGGGAGAAGGGCTATGTCAGAGTGGCGAGGCAATGCCGGATCCACTCTGAGGGACCTCAACCGCGGCCCTGCCGAATCAGATCATGAATGATGAGAAACTATAACAAAGCAAGAACAAGTGAATGGCAAAGGGAGAAGTGGCTTACTCATCCGAGGTCAAAGGCCGACTTCTTTCGCCTTTTAGTTGGCTGGGAAGGTCCGGAGGAAGAAGCAGATGCGGCTCCCCTCTTTTTCGGCACGAATGAGACAGGCTCACCCGTGGCAAGGGGAGGATCTTCATGGATCTGCCCACCGGGGTTAGCTGATGCCGGAAAAGCATAAGAAAGGGGGAAAGCGTCAAATGCCTCCATCACCTCAATGTCCGAATCATCTTCATCATCGGGCCAATCTCTAATGGAAGAGAGTTTACCGATATGTCACTTGGTCACATCTGCCATCGGCAGGAACATCTCCTGATCCGGTTCCTCCTCGTCCGAGGCATCTCGGTCAGGCGCCCATTTAAGAGAAGGCTCGGTGACATCCTCAATGGTTTGCTGAAGAAACATCTAAGGGAAAGAAAAGGCAACAGGATTAAACCTACAGCAAAACCGACATATGATTTAATTCGGAAAAGTTTTGGGGCATGAGACTTACCGCAGGGGGAAGCCTATATCGGCAGAAGTGTTCGATCCCCCATGTCCACTCAGAAGAGAAGTCCTTGTGGGTGTTGAAGAGGGCCTTGACCCGACGGTAGATCTCGGTGTTGCTCAACTCGAATGAGGAGGTCCGGTTGGGGTCGCGGCCCCAACTCATGTGACGGAGTTTATGCGTGTGTTTCTGGAGGGGGGAGATCTGGTTGCGAACAAATGTGATCATTGCGTCCTCATTGCGCAATCCCAGATCCTTCAGCTCCTGGAACCTTTTGTTGACTTGGTTCGCCAGGACAGTGGGCTTCTTGGGGACCTTGTCCCATAGATCCAGATTGGGAGGACTCAGAGCGTAGGGGCACAGCCGGATCAGATCTTCAGATGTGCTGTTCCGGACATAAAAGAAAGTTCGGGCCCAGCCCTTGCAGGAGTCAAGCCCCGTGACTCGGGGGAAAATTGATTGTTTCCTAGGAGAAATGGAGGCTGCGCCAAACTGCGTGAGCTGCTTGTCCTCCGGATTAAGATCTATGTTCGGAATCACGTTCTAGAGGAGGCCAAAGAACCGGATCCAGAGCTCCTTCGTGGGCCATAGTCCGACGTAGCCCTCGATGGTGGAAGCGAAGGCGGAGAGAGAGGTGATGGCGTTAGCCAGAAGATGGTGCGGCTGAAGCTCATACGTGTTGAGCCAATCATGGAAAAAATCACTAACAGGGAGACCGAACCCACGTTGGAAGTGGGATAGGAACACCACATACTCACCCGGATTGGGTGAGGGGGCAAGCTCAGCGGCGGCAAGGCGTGCGGTGATGCCCTCCAAGATATGCCAGGTGCGATACAGCCAGTCCAAATCATCCGGGCAAACCCAGGACCCAGCCCAGGAGACATGGTCGGCGTTTGCCACGTCCTCCTCCATTTATTGCTCCACGACGGCGAGCTCCTCCTCTGTCATCTCAAGATCACTATCCTCACTGGCGCTAGTAACGGTGGGGGGCAGTGGCCTGGACTGGTGAGGGAGGAGATGCGTGGAGGTGGCAGCGACGCCGGTGCGTGAGGAAGCAGTGCGGCGGCGGCGCAGCTACTCAAGTGCGGTGGCGATGGCGTTGTCGCTGGAAAGGAAGAGGAAGAAGCAGAGGCAGAAGGCGTGGAAGTGGGGAAAGACCCAAGGGGCGCGCCCCTCCCCTATTTAACCGCGCCCTTGAGGGGCAGTGGGATCGCGCTGTGCGGACGGGCCACACGGTGTGGCCGTGTATGACCCGGATTGACTAATCAGCGACGAGCCACAGGAAGGGCCATAGGGCACAACGGATCCCACGACGCGACGTTATGATACAGTTAACGAGGAGGCGGGCACGATGTGACATGTGGTACAGTAAATTCTGACAATAACTGCGGCGGTTACTGTCGCAGGCCCTTAAAATGAGGCAAAGTAATGATTAGCCTCCACGTGGGGAAGCGTACAAGAGAAGGAATAATAACTCAGATAAGTATGGGATAACCCGGCCAGCGAGTAAACACTTGGAATGTGCCAAGGGAAAACAAACCCATGGAATCCAGACTATGAGATAACTCGGAGAAGGAGCAAGAGGCTCAGAAAAATTGAACCTGCTGTGGCCTTAGGGGCTAAGGCAGCTAAGACCGCACCAGCTTCGGGGACTAATGTTGGGGGGATACCCCTGGGTAGGGTCACGTCGGGGTATAAAGGCCGAGTTAGCCGAGTTATGGCAAGGTCAAAGCAGGTGCTGGCCAAGTCACCTCAAGGCAGGCCGAATCACGGAGTAACCTAGACCAGGGGATGTCCACCTAACTGGGTCTCAACCGACTTATGCCGTATGTCAGTAAGATGTATCTAACTTATATACAGGTACATGTGTGGCCGGATCAACTAGGTACGATCCGGGTTATATCAAGCTTGTAAGAGAAGGAAGGTATCTCGTTGGTCAAGGGGTGACCACCGTGTGCAGAGCGTGAGCGAAGCAGACAGAGGCCAGGACCACCGAGACGATGGCCGACAAAGGTGACGATGCCTATGTCGGATGACGGAGGCGCCGCAGATGCTCACGTAGCCTCTACATGGATGACACTGGGCAAAAGTGACCCGGTCAGCTTACTATTTTGGGAGGAGGCATATTCCTCCACGTATGCCCTAATTGGAGACCTAGCCACCCCTATATAAGGAGGGCTAGGGCCTTTCTAGAAAGGGTTGGTTTTTACTTGGTTGATCTCTAGTGGGTTCTGGTTTACTAGTGTGTTCTTGAGGGCTTGCTAGTGGTGAGAGTAAGAGAGTTATTCTTCCTCCTCTCCCCAATACAGCTCAAGGAGCACTTGTAAACTATGGAAGTGAATCGAATACAAAGCAACAGTGTGTGGAATCACCACGCCATCCCTCCCTGGATTCCCCTAGTGCATTTAGTCCCCACCTTTAGCCTATCCATGGCATCTGCCGTGACACCACCACGACATCTGGTCATGCATCTGTAGAGATATCATTGTGGTTTTAGAAAAGAATAGTGTACATATATGCAATGTGGTCATGTGAGATGGATCAGTGACTCTAGCTAGTGGATATATATCAGTGTGTACTAGTTTAGGAAAAGAATATACATCATGCAATGTCTCTAGGGGATCCATGTGTCAAATTAAACAATGCATGGTCACATAGACCAAAACACATATAGGAAAGCAACATATTGCATGTTGCACCAGTGTGACAGAAGTTGCATCACAAAATCCACTGGAGTATGTGTGTGTGAGTCATGTATGTAGATATCATGTTGTTTTGGAAAAGAGCACATGCAATATGTAGTCATGTGGAGAGATCAATGACTCTAGTGTGGATATCAATGTGGGTTTTAGGAAGAGAACACACACATGCAATTAAGTAATTACTCTAGCAGCTAGGGGATCCATGTGTCAAACCATGCATGGTCTCGTAGGGATGAAAAAACACATAGGAAAGTAGCTACATATATGCATGTTGCACTAATGTGTGTGTGTGTGACAGAAGTTTTGCATCATAGAATCCACTAGTGTGTGTGGTCATGTAGATATATATATCAATGTGGTTTTGGAAAAGAACACATGCAATGTGGTCGGTCATGTGTCGATCAATGACACCTAGCAGTGTAGATATCAATGTGGTTTATTTAGGAAAATAACACATGCAATGACTCTAGGGGTTCCATGTGTACAACTATGGACACAGACACCAAACACATAGGAAAAGCAGCTTCCACACATTGCATGTTGCACCAATGTGACATAAGTTACATCATAGACTGTGTGTGGTCATATATGTAGATATCAATGTTGTGTGGTATTATTGGAAAAGAACACACATGTAATGTGGTCATCATGTGTGGATCTATCAATGACTCTAGTGGCCATATCAATGTGGGTTAGGAAAAGAACACATGCATACAATATGACTCTATAGGAGAGATATTCCATATGGTCATAGAGACCAACAACAAATAGGAATTAAATAAAGGAGCTTCCACATTGCATGCATGCATGGACCAGTGTGACAGAAGTTGTGCATCATCATAGAATCCACTTGATAATATGCATGATGTGTGTGTGTTCATGAATATGTAGAGATATATCAGCATCATTGTTGTTTTGGGAAAGAACAGTGTACATATATGTAATGTGGTCATATGATGGATCAGTGGCTCTAGTGGATATATTATTAGTGTGTACTGTTTTAGGAAAAGAACACACATAATGCAATGTCTCTAGGGGATCCATGTGTCAAATCAAACCATATGCATGGTCACATAGACCAAAACACATAGGAAAGTAACATATTGCATGTTACACCAGTGTGACAGAAGTTGCATCACAGAATACACTAATGTGTGTGGTAGATATATATCAATGTGGTCATGTGTGGATCAATGACATCTAGCTAGCAGCATGGATATCAATGTGGTTTAGGAAAAGAACACATGCAATGACTCTAGGGGTTCCATGCGTACAACCATGGTCATGGAGACCAAACACATAGGAAAAGCAGCTTCCACACATTGCATGTTGCACCAGTGTGACATAAGTTGCATCATCCTAGAGTTATGTGTGGTCATGTAGATATATCGAAATGTGGTATTATTAGAAAAGAACACACATGCATGCAATGTGACTCTAGGAGAGATCCATGGTCATAGAGACCAAAAACACATAGGAATTAAATAAAGGAGCTTCCACACATTGCATGCATGGTTGCACCAGTGTGACAGAATTAGTTGTGCATCATCACAGAATCCACTTGGGTAGTATATGCATGTGTGGTCATGCATATGTGTAGAGATATCATTGTGGTCATCATGTTTGGATCTATCAATGACTCTAGTGGCCATATCAATGTGGGTTAGGAAAAGAATAGATGCATGCAATATGACTCTATAGGAGAGATATTCCATATGGTCATAGAGACCAACAACACATAAGAATTAAATAAAGGAGCTTCCACATTGCCTGCATGCATGGACCAGTGTGACAGAAGTTGTGCATCATCAGAGAATCCACTTGAGTATATATGCATGTGTGTGGTCATGCATATGTAGAGAGATATCATCATCATTGTTGTTTTGGAAAAGAACAGTGTACATATATGCAATGTGGTCATGTGATGGATCAATGGCTCTAGTGGATATATATATGAGCGTGTACTGGTTTAGGAAAAGAACACACATCATGCAATGTCTACGGGATCCATGTGTGTCAAATTAAACCATGCATGGACACATAGACCAAAACACATAGGAAAGCAACATATTGCATGTTGCACCAGTGTGATAGAAGTTGCATCACATAATATAATTAATCCATCACTGGAGTATGTGTGTGTGGGTCTGCAAATGTAGATATCATGTGGTTTTGGAAAAGAGCACATGCAATGACTCTAGGGGTTCCATGTGTACAACCATGGTCACAGAGACCAAACACATAGGAAGAGCAACTTCCACACATTACATGTTGCACCAGTGTGACATATGTTGCATCATCACAGAGTTATGTGTGGCCATGTAGATATATCAAAATGTGGTATTATTGGAAAAGAACACAATGCAATGTGGTCATCATGTGGATCCATCAACAATAATGCAATATGGAAAAGAACACACATGCATGCAATATGACTCTATAGGAGAGATCCATGGTCATAGAGACCAAAAACACATAGGAATTAAATAAAGGAGCTTCCACACATTGCATGCATGGTTGCTTCTGTGTGACAGAATTAGTTGTGCATCATCACAAAATCCACTTGAGTAGTATATGCATGTGTGGTCATGCATATGTGTAGAGATATCATTGTTGTTTTGGAAAAGAACAATGTACATATATGCAATGTGGTCATGTGGACCAGTGACTCTAGTGGATATATATCAGTGTGTACTGGTTTGGGAAAAGAACACACTACATCATGTAATGTCTCTAGGGGCCTAGATAATGCCTATCTCAATAACCCATCACACTTTTGTACAAATATATCATATAGGAAAACACAAACTAATCTATACATCCCAAAATATGCATGCAAGTTCCTCGAACGCTTTGATCCCAAACTAATATGTACATCCCAAAATATATACTACGTACAGAAAATAAACTATAAACTAATCTAGTTCAAACACATAATTTATCACCACCACTTGTTGTTGTCCTTGACTTGCTTCCCCTTCAACCACCTGCTGTCGCCACCATTCCAACATCCCTGCTCGCCCTGATACCGCTTTTTGTCCTCCTCGTGCTTCTTCTCCTGGGCTAGCTTGCAACTAGGGCATAGATGTCTCGCGAAAAAACCCGCCTTAACCATCCCATCTTTCATGGTAATGAGATTACTGTACAACTCATATGCCATGTAGGCATCTCTGGCTGCATACTCGAGGCGCACCTGGCTCATCGGCTTCCACTCCCAGTAGTTGTGCTTGCTTCACTTCAATTTCTTTAGTTTTTCATAGGATCCGTCGATGATTTCCACTGCCAGATCACCCATGCCATCCTTCACTGGGTATGGATTGATCTTGTACAGATTTTGGATGTCGATGTGGTACCCATGTGGGATTTTTATCAACGCACGAGAAAGCATAGTTGCGTCATTTGTGATATCCACGCTAGTGAAAGTTATCCCTTTCCTACACAAGAACTCGACCTGAGCCGGACAATGCTTCTCGTTTGGTTTACTCCCGCAGTTAGAGTGTTTTAGGGATGTAAGGGAACAAGGGATGCAAAAGTGGTGATCTCAAATTTAAATTTCACATACCTGGAGAAGTGGTAAACGAGGACCTCCTCATGTTTGGCGATTTGCACGACGATGATCTCTTGTGGATGATCTTTTCTCTTATTTGCACGGGTGTACTCCAAGTCTAGCCCCACGAACTTGAACTTCTATTTCTCAAGCAATTGCTCATACCTGGCGAGAGTTGTCTCCATAGTCGCTTCATCATTTGTGTACACCACTGTCAAAGTCGTGGTGCCATGGGCAGGATGAAGTGGGTCTTTGTTGTTCATTTCCCATTGTCCATGCCTGCAAGGAAATGCGTGAAAGGAAATGCCTACAAGGAAATGCCTGCGAGGAAGAAGAAGATGAACCGACGGTTCTAGAACAGAGGAACAGATGAAGAAGAAGATGAACCGACGGTCCCAGAACAGAGGAAGAAGCAGTGTGCAGGAATAATAGTAGAGGAATGGGCGAGGAAGAGGAAGAAGAAACATGGTAACTCCAGCTTCAGCTCGAGAACTCACCGTGGTTATGTGGAGAACGTGGAAGTGCTGCCGGTTCAACAACTGGGGCCGGTTCCTGCGAGAATATGGAATTAGTTGTGCATTTTTCTATGTGAGAAATTGAGAGAAAATATTTCTATTTTCTCTTTCATAATTAAACATAATGAAGTTGGTACAACCCAAGAGATTTGAACAAAATATATTTGCTAGTTTAACATACAACAACACAAAAGTTTCTGAGCATGCATCTTGAAATTTAAATTCTGATGATTTATTTAGAAGTTTTGAGCTACAACCGACATCACAGAGCCAACGCTCTCGTCTTTGTCCTCCTCCTGCTTCTCGTCACTGTCGTCTTCCACCCCCTCAGGTTCCTTTGCCAGACCGGTGACCACCTCAATAATTAGCTTGATATACTGCCTTATCACCTTGACCTGGATGACGAGCAGATCATCAAGGAAAGTTCTGTTTTCACCACGGAATTCAGTCCAGGGGTCGGTGAACTCAATGCAATCGTCATATACTTCCGATATGCGATATCGCCCCAAGATTTTCAGGCCTTTGTCACAATTATTCTTCATGCATACACAATATAACCCTTTCTTTGGGATTTGGTGTTCCCTTGTGCATCACAAAGGAATTTCCTGAGTAACAAAAATATATAACAAATCTTAGTTAACTGGCCACCCTGATAAATTTACAAAATAAGAAGGAAAAGCATAGGAAAATTGATTAACTAACCATATGATGAAGATCATATTCATCCTGCACTCGGTGTACTAAGAACTGAGGGATCTCAAGGACCTCATCTTCATCTAGGTCTCTTGCAAACTCCTTGTAGAATGCCCAAGATATGGAATTCATTTCAGAGCAACTGACGTTACATGGGTGCTGAAATATGGATTTCTCTAGTGTCACCTTGCAACAATCTTCGGTCTTATAACACCCTGATCATGCATATGAAATTGAAGAAGGTTTGTGTGTAAGGAACATATATAATTAAGAAACTAGTCATGTGTGTAAGGAAAAAACCATTTCAATTCAAAGAAGTCAATACATACACTGGTCTTGATCAACCCAAGGTTTGACAACATTATCAGCATTTGATACTTCAACAATAAAGCACATGTCTACTCTATCGTATGCAAATGTGAGAACATCATTATGTTCAATGTTATAAGCTGCACAGAACCCCCTCCAATATGGCCCACATAATGCTACAGACCTCCCAAAATTTCAAACATACAACACATAGAAGTAGTATTCATCAATTGTTTTGTTTTGATCATCGTGGTCACTCCGAGCGAGGATCCAGGTCAGATGTGGACCAAGAGCGAATTGTCGCATACGCTCAGTGAAACAACAAGGAATACCCTGCATAAGTTTGTGAAACAAAAAAACTCATAAGATCATGAACATAAAGCAATTTATATGGAAATTTAAAATAAGATATGTATATGAAAATCGAGAATACTTACAAATCCCTCTGCAAAAAAGGGTGATCTCAGCCTCATTCTAAAATACATCACATGGTCTGTGTTTCCACTCCCACACCAGGCAGGTTGCTGCTGAATATCACACATTAGTTTTGAGCCATATTCCTTTTTTCTGAACACAAAAATTACAAAAGATTAGGAAAATAAATGATATGATATTACTAATATTATCACTGAACACTACTACTAGTGTCAAAATATATAAATGGTATGATGTTACAAATATCACTACTACTAGTGTAGTTAAAAATATCAAAACTAAACTCTAAATTTGAAGCAATGATCTTTTGAGGAAAAAACTACATTATCCAAGCTAGGAAAATTATGGGATTTATACCCAAGCTAGGAATATTAATGATAATGATTACATTGTGCTTTATCTAGTATATATATACTACTAACAACAACTAGTACTATATATGTGTAGAAATACAACTAGTACGCGGTTCTACATAGATAATCATGCAAAAATACAACTAATGATGTGCATACTGTACTAATCAGCAGTTCTGCATAAACATACTGAAGATTGTTATTAACAAAATATCTGCACAAAAATCTGCAGAAATTCAACCCAAAAAAATCTGCACATCCTAGATTTACTCAAGAGATTCGATGAAGTAATCTTAGAGAAAATTCTATGGATTCGATGAAGAAATCACAGAGAAAACACTAACGATTCGATGAAGAACAAGTACTATTTATGCAACTCTGAAAACCCTACAGATTCATCGAGCTCCTACTACTGAAGATCTCTGCCACCAGATATACTCCGGTGAAGGGGATTCTTACCGCTGTTGTAGAGCCTCGCCGCCAGTTATTCCGCAGCAGATTGTGTCCCTCACTCCGTCGTCGTTGTGGCGCCCCGCAAAAACCACTACTAGAAAATCGCGTTGTTTTTGTGCATTGCATCGTCATGATCGCATGCTCATGTCATCATGCCACCTTGCATTTGAGCATCGTCATGTCATCTTGCATTTGTTTGCATAAAACTATTTTCGAAAAGCCTGGTTTTGTTTTCTAAACGCCCCGTCTTAAAAACCCCGGGTTTCCGGATTATTTTGTTTTGTCTACCAAAGGTTTGCAAAAGCCTCGTTTTTAATAAATAAA
Source organism: Avena eriantha (assembly GCA_910589775.1). Lineage (NCBI taxonomy): Eukaryota > Viridiplantae > Streptophyta > Magnoliopsida > Poales > Poaceae > Avena > Avena eriantha. The sequence continues at coordinate 317,585,737 of OU342745.1, read as the reverse complement.
ATATTTAAATTATTTTTGGAGGTAGCCAGCCAGGCCCGAAAGCCCAGCCGGCCACCTCCAGGTAAAAATTCTACCTACCCTAGATCCCCCAAACCCTTTTCCTACCTAAACCTAGTCTACCCGCCCTTCCTCCACCAACCGGCCACATCACCTCCTCCACTCGTAGCACGACACATCGCTGCGCTGGGCCGCCTGGTCCCACCACCTGCTCCTCCCGCTCGCCACCTGGCCACCACCCAGCCGCCACCGCCTGGCCGCACCCACATAGCCCGCCACGCACGCATCCCACCCCGCCCCTAGACACGCTTCCCCATCGTGGCCCCACCCCGCCGTTTTCTCGCCTGGGCGCGTTTCCACCTGCCCCAATCCCCCGCGTACGCACGCCATCCCCCAGTCGACAACCCTTGGCCCCACCTACCCCCTGTCTCTCTTCTCGACCCGGTCAACACGAGCGACGCACGCCACCTCCACCCTCATCCCGCGACCCGCCGTCGTCCCCGCCGCCAGCATCCGCCGCCACCGGAGCCCTCCTCCTTCCTCCACTACTGCCTCGCCTCCACCTCGTCGCCCGTCCCGAGCCTCGACCACCACCTCCGGCCCTCGCCTGCCGTCGCCTCGTTTCCTCGGGCTTCCCCGCCGCCGAGCCCCACTGCGGCGACCTCCTCTCCGCGACGCCCTCCCCGTCGAGCGTCTCCACCCTGTCCTCCTCCGTCTTCCCTGGCGACCGCCTCCTCCCTCGCTGAGTTCCTCCTCGCCGGAGCCGCTCATCCCCTTGTCGGTCTGTCGTCCCGGCCGTGCCTCCAGCCGCCACCTCCGAACCACGCTGCCGCGGGCCCCGTCTCGCCGACCTTCCCCACCTCGACGGCCGCCTCGAGCCACGCCACCTCGCAGATCTCGCCGGGGCTGCCGCCTCCTCGTGCTCTGCTCCGGCCTCTAACTCCATGGATCCCACGCCCTGAGCCCCGCCAGCCGTCGCCTCCGCCACTTCTCAGTCGAGCTCCGCCCCTGCGCCTCCTCGCGGTCCCCTACATCTCCGGCCGTCACCGCCTCGGGTTCCACGTCTGCCTCCACCCACACCCTTGTGTCTCTGTCCCTGCACCAGGCGAGCTTGCCTCGAGACCTTGGCCAACCCAAGTCGTGCTGCCTTGAATCGTTGCCAGTTTTCTCTCTACAGTGCAAGGACATCGTCACTCTCTGCGGGCATGCTCTATTGTTCCTCGGTCGACCCTGCGTTGGGCTTCTCGTGGCATGCCACCGTTGGGGGCTTGAGGATGTGTATGCGTCTCCGGTTCCAGCTGCCTTCCGATGAGACAACAAGTTTTTTCGGCAAGATCGACCCCGACCCGTGCCACCAGAAGACCGTCACGACACCGAAACCCAAGTTCCGCGCCGACAAGACCGATCCCAGAACCTGAAGACCCATGACAAGATCGTCTACAAGGAACACCAAGGTCTACTTCGCGGGTACCGAGCTCCGAGACCACCTCCCCGGACCAAGACTGTCGACATGGAATCGAAGGACGTCAAGTTCTTCATCCTGGCACGCCAAGTTCTTCCTCTCGGACCCGAAGACACCGAGACTGGGGACGCCAAGATCTCCCCCGTGAACGGCAAGATCAACACCGACCAAGGCGAATCCGATGCGCCCCGACGCCAAATCAAGCCCTTCTTCCCGGCACGCCAAGATCTACTTCCTTTGTCCGAGACCGATCCCGTGAGCCGTTTCCGCCCCCGTCGAACCTGTCGAACCCCGAACCCTCGGAGCCCAAGTTCGCCGAACCCTAAATGTGATTCCCTATCCGAGACCCTCATTATTTTTATAAAATGGCATTACCGACTGTCGCATATTAAGTTGTTCATCTCGCATGCATATCATAATCATGCCGGATCTTCTGCCGTAGTATTAAATATTGCATCCGGTGTTTCTTCTAGTGTTTGCTTCCTCGCGGACTAGGCCGATGAGTTGATGCGAGTACCGACAAGTTCTCCGGACATGAACCTCCGGCAGTGTTTTCCAGGCGAGCATTCTCCCTCTTTCTACCTATTTTGCATTTATAGTCTTTATTTCCTCCTGTTGATCTATTGCTATCCGTGTTGCGATGCTTTAGTGTTCCGTGCCAGATATAATCCTTGCAGCCAATATATTGCCTTGGGCACCTCCTATTACCCGTTGCTTGATAGACAGCTGGCCCCGCGAGTCGTAGTTGCTTGCTCTGGTGTTGCCTCGCGTCGTCGATGTTCCACAGTTGTTGGGCGGTTGGCAAAACTCTAATGGTGGTGTTGATGATGATTCTAATTACCGATTATTAATTAATGTTGATAGTAGATTAATGCAGAGGCACCGGTGGGTTATAGACAATATTTGGTTCTTAACCGCTCACTAGTGTCCCCTAGGACCTGAGTTCTTGACACCTGTCCCGAGATTGAGCGCGCTAACCACAGGTGGGGTGTGTGGGCACCCCCATCGGCTTACTACCTGATTTCAAAGTATTATACCGGGGGCCACAAGTAGTTTGGGGCTTTATTACTATTCCGCACTTATGCCATGCTTTACTGCTTTATTTAAGATTGTGCGTGGAGCACCTGTACTGTTTAGGATGTGGAATGTTTCCGTGGTATCGAAAAGCCCAGTCACACTTTTCGGGTTCCCAGTCGTTTACAGCCATTGACACAAACCCTGGGTCCGTTCCGCAGCCGGCCGACTTCGTTGCGGGTAGCTTAGTGGGGTGGCCCCCATGTACTTGCTTTGGGTCTGGGAAACGTCATGACTTAGGCCCCGCCGACATACCGATGGGTGTATGTTAATTGATCTGGCAAAAAGGGTCGAAGTGCGTGTGGATACTTTGGTGCACCCCTGCAGGGTTAAATCTTTTCGAAAAGCCGTGTCCTCGATTATGGACGACTTGGAGCACAGTTTCTCGATCATAGACAACTATAACTAAAGTTACTGTTATAATTTGACTTGTATGTGAGAAGACTAGTAAGTGGGATAACTGCCTTGGAAAGATTAAATAAAATTGCCAACCGTGTGAGTTTCCTCGGCTGGACTTCCTCGTTTGGTCTCGAGGTGGAATACTAGGATGGGTATGTTTGGTGTTAGTATCAGGTTGGATCCGAATAGGTCTTTCTTATCCCTCTCTAATAGCCGCCAGTATTACAGAGTCTCTATAGGTTGTTTAGTGCTGCTGCGCTGCCGCTTCAGTCCACCATACCTATGTAGGCGAGAGCCGCTGAATTCTAGCCTCGCCGTGTACTGGCCTCTGTACTGACGCTCCTTTTTTTTTCTTTGCCCTTTGTCGGCACCCCTTTTGTTTTAGCAGGTTCGACGCTGTTAGCAGGGTTACCCTTCCGGCTTGGCCTGGGCAGGGTTATGGACGCCATTGGTTATTCTTCAGGGCTCTTAGCCCCATTTGCATCTTGTCCGTAGTCGGACGCTCTATCGTTTTCAAGGTGATTTGGATCTTTGTATTGTATATCTGTATTCTTGACTCGTTGAGTCACTTTTGTATATATAACTGTTCTGTGGGTCCCATCGAGGACTGTTGTGTAATGGTATTACTTCGTTTTCCACCCACACGAAAGTGCCTGGTGGGCGTCCTTGAATCGTTTCTATGTGGGTTTGCCGGGAAGCGCGAAAACTTACATAGGGCCGATTCGAGGGTGTTACAGTCGTCATGCGCACCCATGCATGCTGCAGCTCCCCTACATTCATCTAGAAAATGTGTGAGATCGGGTGGCGCTCCGCGCACCTATACGCGAAGGAAGCTCGCCGGAGATTGGAGAATATAAGTCATGCACCTTCTTCTGATGAAAGCTCACCGGAGAGGAGGTCGCCGGAGGCAACGATAGGGCATGGTCTCTCTCTCTCTATCTCTCTCTATCTAGAAGAGTCGCACTTGTCTTGTCCACTCTCTCTCTCTCTACGTGCCTCTTTGGTTCCGACAAAATGGAGCAAAAATAAAGTCCGAAGAAATTCAATAAAATGGAAACCTCCAGGTTTCAAAGACGCAACCAAGAGGACCCTGACCGGTGGACCCACCTATGATGAACCCCACGTGTCATCTCGACAACTGAAGATCCTTTCGCTGACTTGTGGGGCCCACCTCTTTGCCGCCCACACACTCACTTGAACTCCACCCGGGAGATTTCGAAGTTAGATATGAAATCCGGTCCACCACACGGGGTGGTGGCGTCTCCTCGTCCATTACTAATATTACTACTACTAGTGTAGTTAAAAATATCAAAACTAAACTCTAAATTTGCAGCAATGATCTTTTGAGGAAAAAACTACATTATCCAAGCTTGGAAAATTATGGGATTTATACCCAATCTAGGAATATTAATGATACTGATTACATTGTACTTTATCTAGTATATATATACTACTAACGACAACTAGTACTATATATGTGTAGAAATACAACTAGTCTGCATTTCTACATAGAAAATCCTGCAAAAATACAACTAATGATGTGCATACTGTAGTAATCAGCAGTTCTGCATACACATACTGAAGATTGTTATTAACAAAATATCAGCACAAACTGTACCAACAAAAATATCTGCAAATATTCAACCCAAAACAATCTGCAGATCCTAGATTTACTCAAGAGATTCGATGAAGTAATCTTAGAGAAAACTCTATGGATTCGATGAAGAAATCATAGAGAAAACACTACAGATTCGATGAAGAACAAGTACTATTTACGCAACTCTGAAAACCCTACAAATTCATCGAGCTACTGCTACTGAAGATCTCTGCCACCGGTTATACTCTGGTGAAGGGGATTCTTACCACTGTTGTAGAGCCTCGCCGCAGGTTATTCCACGGCAGGTTGTGTCCCTCACTCCGCCATTGTCATGCGCGCCCATGGATGCTGTAGCTCCCCTACATTCGTGCAGAAAACGCGTGAGATCGGGCGGCGGGCCGCACACCTATACGCGAAGGAAGCTCGCCGGAGATTGGAGAATATAAGTCCTACACCTGCTTCCGATGAAAGCTCATCAGAGAGGAGGTCGCCGGAGGCAGCGATGGGGCATGCACTCTCTCCCTATCTCTCTCTCTCTCTCTAGAAAAGCCGCACTTGTCTTGTCCACTCTCTCTACGTGCCTCTTTGGTTCCGACAAAATGGAGCGAAAATAAAGTCCAAAGAAATTTAATACAATGGAAACCTCTAGGTTTCGAACACGCAACCAAGAGGACCCTGACTGGTGGACCCACCTATGATGAACCCCACATGTCATCTAGATAACTGAAGATCCTTTCGCTGACTTGTGGGGCCCACCTCTTTGCCGCCCACACACTCACCTGAACTCCACCCGGGAGATTTCGAAATCAGATTTGAAATCCGGTCCACCACATGCGGTGGTGGCGTCTCCTCGTCCATTTCAGCGTCTCCCCATCCATTTTGGTGTCCGCATTCCAAGGTTGTCCGCTGGGACTCCCCTTTCAGACAACGTCTCTACGTACCTTGGTAGCTCCCCTTCTGAGCGCCATCTCCGTGCTCAAGTCGCTCGTCTCTGTGTCTGCCAAGGTAAAAAATAGTTTGTTTAATTGTTCAACACATGGATATCACTTGGATTGTTCATCTATAGAAAAATCATCTTAAAAAGGATTATTCTTCTCATAAAATGTGATTAGTTTGTTTAATTGTCCAATAGATTGATAGGAATTGGTTTTGTTGCATGGTAAAGTAATTTTTTTTGAAAAAATTACTAGCCTGTTCTAAAATGAGATTTGTTGTTTTAATTGTTCAACACATGGATATGAGTTGGATTGTTCATTGTAAATAAAATGTTCTAAAAAAATCACTAGCCTGTTCTAGAAGTGTGATTTGGTTATTTAATTCTTAACAGATGGATAGGAGTTGGATTGTTCATGGCAGACAGTTTACTAAACCCTACAAAGCTGGCCTGAAACAATTTGTCAGATTTGTCAAGGAGGGATATGGCGAGAATGCTGAGGTTCCATGCCCCTATCGTAAGTGCCTCAACCGGAGAGAGGTACATGTAGGGCTTCTTTATCACCACTTACTCATCAGTGGCATGTCGCACACGTATACTCGATGGATACAGCATGGAGAGCCACTTGATCTTGCTATTATTGAAGATGCACCCAATGGTGGTAACAATGGTGGTCCTGCCGGTGATGACAATGACAATATGTATACGGATGATGAAGGTGATGATGGTGGAGGCCACAATGTTCTAGATATGTTGCAAGACCTTAAGCACGCAGGCGATGCATTAACTGTAGACCAGATTGCTGCTAATGTCCGAACTGACGGTAAACATGAGAAATTGTTTGCAAAGTTGATGGAAGAGTCAAAGCGCAAGCTTTACCCGGGAAGTAAACACCATAGGCTTGCATTTGTTGTGAAGCTCCTTCATCACAAGTCATATCACGGGATCACCAACACTGCTTTCCATGATTGGATGGAGCTATTTGTTGATGCACTGCCGGATCCCAATACCTAGCCGAGATCATATTGTGAAGCAAAAACTTATCTAAGGGAGCTTGGACTTTCCTATGAAAGCATACATGTGTGCAAAAACAACTGAATGCTCTTCTAGAAGGACAATGACAAGATGGACAACTGTGTTACGTGTGGCGCCTCAAGGTGGAAATATCCGGAAAGAAGGTCGTCGGCTATCAAAGTGTTGCGTCATTTTCCTTTGGCGCCACGATTTCATAGGTTGTTCTCTTTGAGGAAAACAGCGGAGAACATGTAGTGGCGCAAGTTAAGGAGAATGCCTAGAGACGGTATACTTAGTCATCCGGCTGATGGTGAAGCATGGAAGGATTTTGACAGAATATGGGAGGAATTTTCAGCTGACCCTAGAAACGTAAGGCTCGGCCTTGCGACAGATGTCTTCAATCCTTATGGAACCATGAGCACGAGCTATAGTATGTGGCATGTATTTGCCCTGCCGTACAACCTTCCACCATGGGATTGTATGGATGCATCACTTTGCCTTCTAATCCTTGGCAAATCAAGTCCTAGAAAGGACTTTGATCTCTTTATTGAGCCTCTGCTGGATGATTTGCAACAACTTTGGAAGGGTGTCCGCTCTTACGATGCATTTCAAAATGAAACGTTTGATCTTCGAGCAACAGTTCTTTGGTCTACCCATGACTACCTAGCTTGCAGCACTATGTCTAGGCGTACAACAAAAGGATATTATGCATGTCTGCATTGTGACAAAAATCCTCTTTCCAAATCCATAATGAGCAAAATATACTACATTAGGCACCATCGTTTCCTCCCGAAGCGCCACCACTTGCGGCGAGACACGGAGCTTGCCAGCATTCATGATGACCACTCAAAGCCTGGCAAATTTACTGCAGTTGAGTTAGAAGCTGAGCTGGAGAAGGTTAGGCATCTTAAACTAGGAGCTAGATGTGAACCTGGGAGCAAAAAGAGGAAGAGAACATATCCTTCACCGATCTGGAACCGGTGGCATGGTTTCTGGGACTTGCCTTACTAGGCATCATTGAAACTTTGGCACAATCTCAACGTGATGCACATCGAGAAAAACATCTGCGACAATTGATTGGCACACTACTTGAACTTGACGGGAAGAATAAGGACACCTTGAAGGCTAGGTATGATTGTGAAGCCCTAGGCATTAGGAGAGATCTACAGGTGCAACCCACAAACATAGAGAAGGACCTTCTCTGTCCATATGCACCGTATTACCTAAATAAGGAGCAGAAGACGGGTTTCTATGAATATTTGTGGGACTGCACTTTTCCTAATGGGTTTTGTTCAAACATGGGAAAATGTGTTAGTGTTCCTACATGCAAGCTCACGAGACTTAAAACCCATGACTGCCACATCCTGTTGCATGGAATATTGGCTACTGGCATGCGAGGGTATTTGCATCCCTATATCTACATGGCACTTGGAGAGATGGGAAGATTTTTCTGGCAATTGTGCAGTAAAAACTTCAAAATGTCGGTGTTGGAAAGGCTCAAAGATGAAATCCCAGTAATTCTATGCAAACTTGAACATCTTTCTGCCGGCATTTTTTGATGTGATGGTCCACCTGGCTATGTATTTACCTGATGAGGCAATGCTCCGAGGCCCTGTGAACTATGGGCGGATGTATCCAGTAAAGAGGTTGTTGTGTACTCTGAAGAGATATGTCAGGAACATGTCATGTCCAGAAGGTTCAGTGGGAGAGGCCTACATTGCTGCCGAGTGCATGACTTTTTTCTCTAGATACCTTGATGATATTGTGACAAGATTCAGTCGATCGGGAGAAATGTAGGTGACCAACATGAATCATCTTGTGATGTGTTTGGCCATGGTGTGAATTTGATTGGAGGAAGCCATGTCACCTACTATGGAGGAAGCGATGATACTGATTTGACCCTCCAAAGGGAGCTACACAATATGACTTGGTATGTCCTAAACAACTGCGAGGAGGTTAAGCCATATATCATGTATGTGCTGATCTCCCATACTTATGAATCCAATATTGGCATACACCTAAAGATTCTAATTCTGAGTTACTCTCTAGATTGTTGTCTTCACTGAGAACAGCTGGTGAACAATGGGATGCCCAATGTGGAAAGAAGGCTTGAGCAGGGATTTCAAAGATGGTTCAAGGACCATGTTAGTTTCCTTTTGCATTTATCTCGGTCCTTCATATATAGCATTCCAATGCATGATTTTACCATATTGTATTTCTGTTGCGGTACATACAGATCATGAAAAAGCGACAAGAGAATCCAAAAGTTGTGGATGAAGAGCCTTTTGCATTGGCATGTGGCCCAGACTTCTAAGTAAGAACATATTCAACTTGTATTCTTAATGGTGTTCAGTTCCTCACCACTGATCGTGAGAGGGGGAAGAAAACACAAAACAGTTGAGTAATGACTAAAAGTTGTCACTTGGAGCAGGATATCCATTTTTATGGTGTCCTCAAGGATATCAAGGTGATGTATTTTAACTCTAATTTGGAATACCAACGATGAGTTGGGTTATTCCACTGCGATTGGTATCAGCTTGAGGGCCGCAAGGATACAGAAATGGTGTATGATAAACTCTTCTGGAGTGTCAACATTACCAATTTTTGGTACAAAGATGACAGTTACATCTTGGCAACCTAGGCTACAAAAGTGTTCTACGTGATAACATAACCAAGGGCAAAAACTGGCGAGTGGTTCCACAAATAGTTCAAAGACATAAGTTTGATGTTGCCAAAGGAGAGGAGGAGGAGGAGGAGGTGGTGCATACTGATGTAGCATACCAAAAATTTGTAGGCTCTGACAATGAGACTGTATCTGAGTCTCTACCTTTCAAGAAACATCGACCCTCTGTCAACAGAGGCCACATCATAGTTGCATCAGTGTTCGATCGTATCAGAGGTAAAAGGAAAGCTGTTGAAGAGGAGGAAGTTGATAGTGAGCCTGAAGTAGACGACACCATTGAGGAGTACTGCAGTGACAAAGAAGATGAAGTACAAGATGATACAGACGAAGAGTAGTTCCAGCTTATGGTGGTGGAGTGTTGGATGATTTATGTTGCATGCTTGAATGATGTATGTGTGCATGCTTGTGTTGAACTGATGATCGTGTGTGCATGCTTTGTAGTGCATGCTTGAACTAATGGTTGTGTGCATGCCTGTGTTGCATGCTTTGTGTTGAACTAATGATTGTGTGCATGCCTTTGAACTGATCAATATGATTGTCCTTTAGTTCATGGAATTAAAAGTTATTCATTGGGAAAATTAGCCAAAACATCGTGATGTTATTCTGTCTGTCAAACTTGGCTGAACGAAAGCTCTTTTTGTGGTAGAAAAATTGTGATGTTATCCAGTCCACATGGGACCCATTTTTCAGCCTACCAGACGATGCCATTGTGAACCAAAACCGCTCACGCATGGGACCCACCTGTCATAGCAGCTAGGGAAAAAAACCTATCCCGTCCATGCCACTCCCAAATCCCACATCACTGGCCCCAAATCCGCGCTAGATAAAACCCTTTCCCCTTCCCACCGACGACCAAATCGCGGCGATGATGGTGGCAGCGGGGCTGCAAACTGATGTGTAAGTGCTCCTCAACCTAGTGCCCTTTCACCGCATCAACTCTTTGTTAACCGGCTGGCGATGTGGTCGTCTCCTTGTTCTAGTTCGACGCATCGCCTCGTGTCGATGTTAATGTTTAATTAGTTCTAGTTCGATGTGTCGCCTCCTTGTTCTATGGCAGCGCGTATGTACTCACAATCAAGTGCTCCGCGCATCGACGGCAAAGGCTCAATCTAGTTTGATGGAAGCGCCCTTTAGTTTACTCACTGAATTTGATCTCGTAATAATTCACTAATTAGAATTGTATTCTAACTTAATTCTTGTATTTACTCTTCAGAGCAGGTACGATGAAGGCCAGGGAGATACATGAGAAGGTTCTAAAATTGATACTACTAGCACTACGACTGTATATGGCATAAAAACTAATAAACATTCTAATTAGTGCAATGTCTAATTTAGGCTACGAAGGATGTTGTCATCATCGATGTCTCATCCGATGATGATGTGAAGAAACTTGTTGCTATAGTTTTTCGCAAGATGAAAGCTAAGATATCAAGGCGAAGAGTTAAAGCTTATATGCAAAGATTTAGAGTAGTCGAGAAACCTAGGATCCTTATTCCTAGAGGTGTGGCATTATATACATGTTTTGCTACATTTATATGTAGATACAAATTATTACTTTCTAATATTTTCTTTCTAGGTCAAAGTATGATGGGGGTTGAGGAATTTGATGTGCACTGCGTGTTTGGAAACAATTTGGAATAGACTTTTGGCAAGTAGCTTCCCTCAAAGTGATAGTTAAACGACAGAAGCCATCTATACCATACTATGTGTGCAAGATGAACAAGTCAAATGTCATCCGTGGGAAGGCCATGATGGTTAAAATTTGACATTTCAATATTTAAATTTTATTATGCATAGTGAACTCTAGCCAACAAAAAATATTATTCTTCTCCTATGGTACTTTTCAGCTAGCTACAACCGTGCGCACCTCAACCACAAACTCCCAAAGGTGTTACCAATCGCATGCTCCTACAAGACCACTTTTGAGTAAGTTAACCTCTTCCAAGACATGAATGATGTTGCCCAGATGACTAGAGGCTGGTCTAATGTTCTTGAACTCGCTGGAATAAGGGAAGGGAATGTGTGCATCTTCACCTTCTTAAATGAGGGGCAACATGGCTTCATGGGTTGTGTTAATGTTCTGTAGTGAGGTCAAAAAGCATCTGCTTGTTTATGCTGGTGTTGGATGAATCATTAATGTAATATGTTGTCAGTGAACTTATAGTGCTAAGGAACTTGTTGTCAACCTGGTGCTCTACATGCTAAGTAATATTATCTCCATATGCTATGTATATATTTGGTTGATTGTGTTCATGTTGTTGCTTTTCTACGTACTCGTAAATGATGATCTAAAAATATGCTATGTTCTCTTTTTTATAGTTCTATGAAATGTACAATATGTATCAACCACGTCGATACATATATACTGTGTTGATTGTCCATTTTCGAATTACTTAATTTCATGTGATTGAGAGCTGGTATGTAATATCAGAATAAAGTTGTAGATCTGCACAAAACCAATGGACAGATGCATCGGTTGCAAGTTAGTTCTACAAAACATTGGTTGACGGTTCGATTATGTCTACATGCACGAAATGTTTTTCTGTTATTTAATTTCTATCAAAAGCAATGACAGCTGGGGCCTGCGGAAAACGTCACGAAGCAGCGTCAAATTTGGCACTACTGTGAGATACACTACATACGTACCATCGACACCGAGCTGACATGTGGGGTTGAAGCACAGAGGAGAGGTTCAATGGAAAAAAAGAGTCGAGCATGTGCCGTGATGAAACCCATGACAAATTTGGCACCAGACGAAATGGCAAACTGGGATTCAGGGCCTGAGATGAAATCTGCAACGAATTTGCCACGACGAAAAAACGGAACGTCATGGATAACTGAGCTGGAGGGGCTTGGAGCTCGTTGTGACAAAACATTCTAGAACATCAGGAATCCGAAAACATTTTTAGGTCACATCATTAAAAATGTCACGGATCGACCAGATTCTTGTAGTGACTAATTGATTCGACAGCAGGCTCAGAACTCCTATATTTTCTCGACGCATAATCTGGATATCACTAGATTCGTATGAAGGAGTCAAGAAAATAAAGACTTCATTTATCACACCTTTTGGAACCTTCTACTATGTTACGATGCCTTTTGGGCTCAAGAACGCGGAGCTACATATCAGTGCACTATGCAGCGTTGCCTCTGCAATCAAATCGGACGCAATGTTCATGCATATGTGGACGACATAGTTGTGATGTCCAAAAAGAAGGAAACGCTAATTTCCGACTTGGAGGAAACATTTAGCAATCTACAAAAACACAACATAATGCTCAATCCGAAGAAGAGTTTCTTTGGAATTCCAGCCAGAAAATTGTTAGGTTTCATCACGTCTCAAAGAGGCATAGAGGTGAATCATGACAAGATAAAGGCTATACTTAACATTTCTAGGCTGACTCACCTGAAGGACGTACAAACACTAACTTGCTAAATTGTAGCAGTCAGTTGGCTTGTAAGCTGGCTCGGTGAAAGAGCTGCACCACTATATAAGCTCTTGAAAAAGACCAAGAAATTCGTCTAGACTAATGAAGCTGAAAGTCGTACTTTCGTCCGCCCCTATTCTCACAGCACCGGAACCACATGAGCCGATGTTGTTATATTTAGCTGTGAAAAATAGAGTCGTCAGCATCGTCATGGTGGTAGAACGGCCAGAAGAAAAACATGAACAATTGGTGCAGCGTCCGACTTACTATCTCAGCGAGGTCTTGACTGAATCGAAAAAAGGTATCCTCATTAACAAAATTTAGCCTATGGTGTGTTTTTTGCATCCAAAGCTATGACATTATTTTCAAGAGCACAAGATTTCCATGGTGAGCACAGCTCCCATGAGAGACATAATCAACAACAGCGACGCTACAGGATGTGTCGCAAAGTGGGGAATAGAGCTCTCAGCTTTCGACATTGACTATAAACCTCATACATCAATCAAATCCCAAATCCTCGCTGACTTTGTCGTTGATTGGACAGAGACAACGGAGAACATGACCCTGCCAGAGTCGGAATACTGGACCTTGCATTATGACGGTTCTAAAGCGCTCAAAGGCTCGAGGGCTGGCGTGGTACTCAAATCACCCCAATGAGATAAGATTTTCTATGTACTGCAGATCCACTTCACGACAACAAACAACATTGCTGAATATTAAGCACTGCTGCATGGAATCCAGATTGCTTAGGATATCAGCATCCGATGAATTATGTGTTATGGAGACTCCGATCTTGTTGCCCAACAAGTGTCGGATCACTATAATGCAAATATGGAGACTCCGATCTTGTTGCCCAACAAGTGTCGGATCACTATAATGCAAATAAGCACATGGCAGCATAGAAAGTTGTCGTGGATGAACTATCTAAATCGTTTGGTGGGTTTGAAGTTCAACAAATCCCTCGAATTGAAAATAAGGAAGCAGATGCATTATCTCGGATAGGCTCTGCACGTAAAAAGTTCCCAGATGGTGCTTTTCTAGAGCACCTTAGATTTCTCTCTATCGCAGGAGTTGACGAGGAGTACCCGACCAAATCCGACTCACCTTTAGTAGCAGTTCTGGTTGTGATTCGCAGCTGGACAAAACCTTACCTTGATTTCTTGGTAGATGGAAAATTACCTAAAGACGAGGTTCAGAGCCGGCAGATCGTCCGTCTAGCAAAAACCTAGACGATAATAAGTGGTGAGCTCTATAAGCAGAGTGTATCTGAGGTTTTTCAGCATCGTATCTCCAGAAGAAGTGGAAATCCTAAGAGAGATCCATGAAGGCAAATGCGGTCATCACGCTGCAGCCAAATCTTTAGAGGCAAAATCTTTTAGACACTGATTTTTCTGGCTTATAGCCAAGGCTGATGCCGAACGGCTAGTCAAGACGTGCAAATATTACCAAAAGTATGCCAAACAAGCTCATGATTTGGCTGATCAGCTACGAACGATTCCGATAACATGGCCCTTCGTGGTCTGGGGGCTTGACATGGTTGGACCGTTTAAACATGCTCCAAGTGGATTTACTCACCTCTTAGTGATGGTGGATAAGTTCACAAAATGGATTGAGGCTAAACCCGTCACAAATTGTGATGGAGCAACAGCCAAAAGATTCATCGAGGATGTTATAATTCGATACGGTTATCCGCACAGTATTATCACGGACAACGGGAGCAATTATTCAATGGGAGAACTTGTCGAATTCTACAACGATCAAAAAATCCGGCTTGATATTGCATCAGTCACACATCCGCAAACAACGAACAAGTCGAAAGGGCGAACGGTTTAATTCTACAAGGCCTCAAACCAAGACTCGAAGCACCACTTCATCGTGCTGCGGGGGCTTGGGCGGACGAATTGCCGTCTCTCATTTGGATATTAAGAACAACTCCGAACAGGTCAACAGGACACACACTTTTTTCTTGGTCTATGGCACAGAAGCAGTTCTTCCTAGTGATTTGATTCATACTTCTCCTAGAGTCGTTGTGTATATTGAAGAGGATGCCGAAGTTTCTCGAAAAAATGATCTTGATTTAAACGAAGAAGTTCATGTTGTTGCTGAGTAGATATCAACAGCCTATCAGCAGAAGTTATGCAAGTATCATAGTTAGAGAGTCAGAAATCGTTATTTCAATAAAGGTGACTTGGTTCTCCAACTTGTGCAATAAAGAAAGCACAAACTTTCCCCTGTTTGCGAAGGTCCCTTTTTGATTAGTCGAGTATTGCAGAATGGATCTTACTACCTAACTCATATGCGGCCAGACAAAGAAAGACCTGCTAATAAGAAAAGAAAGAGAGCTGGAGGTAGTACAAATCCGGATGAACTAGACAGACCATGGAATATTGCTCAATTATGTCCCTTTTATTCTTAAAATTATCTTTCTTTGTAATCATATATATGTACATGTTCAATGAGAAATAAAAGTATTGGTTGCCTCAATTTTTCTGAGAATTTTTATAGTACCATCTTATTTCCGAATGATCATGACATAAGTCGAAAATCCTAGAATACTTGAAAATACTTTATGCTCATGTTTGTTCTGGTTACATTTCTGATTCTAAAAAACTACCTTAGGGTATAAAACAAGTTTTGTTTGAACTTTGGTTTTTGTCTGATTGTTGGACGCGGGTATTTTCTGAGTAATGAATTGTTAGTACTAGAAGTCAGCTTTGATTCCATGTTTAAACTGGTTTAGCAATTGAGCTCCGTTGCTCGGCAAAGTTTCCATGTTGAAGGTTGGCCGGCTCACGAAAGGGACGAGGCAGAAAGCCAGATAAATGATAAGTGCAAATGCCAAAAAGTGCTTATGTAATTTTCGAGCACAATATAAAATAAAAGTGCTAAAGAAGTAAAGGCATTCAAAATCTTACTAGCTAGCACAACAAAATAAAGTATTTTCTAGTTATTGGAATAAGATTTGTTTTTCGGAATAACACATTGTTTTTTTGGCAATTCTTATGCCACGGGTGAAGATGGAGCATCAGCCAGCTCACTGGTGACATCAACCCTGCCTTGGTATCTTTTGGCGACGAGGAGATCAGACTCGGTCTGATCATCAGAAACTTCAGTGTTTTCTTCTGTAGGCGGAGGACGCGTTTCCACGCGAGTGAAGAATGGACTATTGTAACTGGTCAGATCAGCTATGCGACACCCATAACTGGCACATGAATCCATGATGTCCTTGCTGTTCTGCTCATTGTCGTCTTCATCAATAGTCGAATAACCCCTAGTTACTTGCCAAATTTCCATGATTCCATGGTGGCTCATAACCATTGTCAGGGCATTCTATTCGGCGGTTCACGCATACGACATGTTCTCATCTTGGATGAGATGAGGCATCTCTTTTGCCTTATCTCGCATTTCGAAGGCAGACATTCTATTCATATCGGAAATCTTCAAGACTTTACAATATCCTCCACTAATTGGCAGAAATTGTGAAGCAGATCTCCGACGTCAGTAAGTCGGCTAGTGCGAGACTCGGTAGAAGAAGAATCCAGCAAATTCAGAGGAGCTGCATATACAAAGGAAAGTCAGAACTATATCCGAATTCATAGAATCGGAAGAAAGAAAAGTCAAAGACAAGAAATTTACCAAAGAAGACATCATCGACTTTGGTTTTCTCCGCCCGAAGACTCTGGAGTTCATCCCGGAGAGCTTGGGTGATGTCCTTCTCCCTAGCCAACTCATCTGTGAGATCCGAGATTTTCTTGTCCTAGATCGCGATCGTTCGATCACGTGCTTCGGTGGCGATGTTGGATGATTCAAGAATGTTGTTGATTATGCGCTCATGATCTTCCTTAATATTATTCAGCTCTTGCCTCAAGTTAGCATTCTCCACCTCCAAGGTCTTGAAATTCTTGGCCTCGTCAATCATTTTACATGACTGTTTGACCAGTACTGTAAGCACAAGAAAGAATCGAATAAGAATTTGTCTTTTAAATCAAGAAGGCAAGTATGAGGACTGATATGATTATCTTCAGCTTCATCCTTGGAAATCTTCAACTGAGCATTCTCTAGACGGAGAGCTCTAATCTCTCTCCGTTTATTGCCGATATTCTTCAGCAATTCCTGGTTATAAGCATTAACTTTCTGTAAGTAAGAATAATACCCAGAGTCAAAAGTCTACTAAAGACTCAGGCTAATATTATAACTAAGTTAAATATCAGCACGAGCCTTGGGGGCTACACTAGTTCGTTCTTTTGCATCCTATAACAGCATAAATTCAGATTTCCTATCCAACTTCATGCTTGGGGGCTATAGGATATGATATATAATAAAATTAAAGAGTGATTCGAATTCCGACTTACATAACATTCATGGGTTAATTTCTTCAGACTCGTGTTCACCTCAGAAGTAACCTTCTTGGCGAGAGTCAGCGGGGTCACTGGTGGTGGCGGAGCCACACCGGACTTCAGCTTCTCGTCACAAAGACGAACTTGGTCAAGAAGCTCGGAGAGTTTTATGTCCTCGACTTCTTGGGCCTCTTCTTCAGCAGTGATGTTCCGGCTCTCGGAGCATTGTTGAGCTAGCTTCTAGATTTCTTCTACAGTTTTCTAAGTAATGTCAAGCTTGGAAAGATCCGGATTGCTCAGTAGGTTATCTACAGAAACCTCTACTGAGGGATCATTACCCTATGAGGGTTCACCATATCAGTGGCCGAGTCGCCTATGGTGACGTTGGTCTACGAGCCAAGGATCGATGGCTCAGAATGATGGGTCGGATCTTCTACAGCACGTGGACATGAAGTAACCTCTGGTGTTGTAGAAGGCGTTGGGGTAGGAGTCGGAGGCGCTGTGGCAGGAGAAGTCAAAGTTAACTTTGACTAGCGCAGGGGCTTTGTGGTGGTTCCTTTCCCCTTGCCCTTCACGGGCTGTTTAGCTCTGAACAGTGACAGATCAAAATTGCTACACTTTAGAAAGAATGAGAAGTAAAATATAAGACCTTGTGAGGAAAGTTACCTCTTCACAACGGGCACTTCCTTTGTGCCAATGGAAACAATTGGAGTTTTTCGTTTCCGGGTAAACGCCTCCAACAGTAGTTCAAGTCCTTCTTCAGCTTGAGGAGCCATATCCTCAGGTGGATATCCCTCAAGAGGAGCAAGCTCCGACTCAGGGAGGACAGCAAGCTGAAAGAAATATTATCTCAGTATTGCGGAAAATTATAATAAGATATGGATGAGCACATATATGAGTAACCGCTAGGAAACTTACTGGTGTCACAGGATCATCAACCGTGTGCATGTCCAAGGAAAGATATAGAATCTTCCTCTCGGTCCGCTCTTTGATCAACCATTTGATCTGGGACTCGTAGTTCTTGTCCGAATATGACTTTGAGCAGATCCGGGGAGAATTCGTCTTACTCTTGGTGATCGTATGCATAAACCGGTCACCATGGTGTTGGAGGGGATAAATCTGGCGCCAGCTAGTAGTGAATTAAGTAGGATCCTTTGATACCCTTGTGATTCATTAGGTACTCGATCCGCCTCTTGGCGCGACACAGATCATCAGTGAGAGCCGGAGCTTCCGCATCCTAGGACTCTTGGGGTGTGGCGGCACCATCGACGAAAGCCGGCAAAGCATGTTTTTTTCTGGGAGCCATTATATCCTTATGATAAAAGAAGCTAGATGGCCATTTCTTCATAGACTCACTAGCCTTAATCTTAGGGTAGACTCGGTCTCTCCTAATACTGAGGCTAACAGTTCCCGTAAAGTAAGGATTACCGGAAGTGATAGAATTTCTCCGGGAACTGAAGTAGTACCGGAAAAGAATGAAACTCGGTTTAATTCCGAGATAACGCTCACATAGAGACACAAAAGTGCTAAGCTCAAGAATTGTGTTCGGGGGAAGTTGTGGAGTTGAACTCCATAGTAATCTATGACCTCGAAAAAGAAATGTGAGGGAGGAAAGCTCAAACCTCTGTCAATGTGGGTGTCGAAGTGCAGTCGCTCGTCGGCATTGGGGGTGAGGATGGTTTAAGAAAAGCCGCTCCACTAGTCGTCGGCACGGAGGAGACCTTCCTTCTTGATGACGCGAAGCTGTTCGTCATCAAGGACGTAGGGGATCCAGACCCCCGCGGAAGTTCTCTTTTTCCGCCGATGCGGAGTCCATCACCACTGTCGCGGTCGTGCCAAAATATGAAGCCTCGGCCATTTTGTGGGCGGTGGTGACCTAAGATGGGTGGCATTGTGCGTTTGGAGAGAGAGACAGAGGAGCTTTTGTGCGGTGGCTTCAAGAGGAAGGAGAAGACAATGGCGAAGGTAAGGAAGAGAAAGGAGATCTTGACCCCTTATATCCCTCACCTGCGCCAAGATTCGTGCAAACTAAATAGTAACCGTGCCACGCATCATGGAAGTAGCTGGGTAACCTCCTCGCGAGGATTACGCCGCCTCGATCTCCACACAGGCATTAGAACGACGCCTCGGTTCCGCTAAAGGCGGACCCACCAACGGTCGTGCTGTCAGGAATGTCTATCAATGACGTGACTTGACCTTGACTGATGTCAGGTTACATCAGAGACCAAGTTCTGGCTTAGTTTGGATTTCAAGTTGAAATCTAGATGATGTACTCATAGGTCCGACTCTCTTTGAGACTCGGATCCTGCCCTTTGTTTTGAAAGTTTAAGGAACCCTTCATGATTCTACAAGCCGAAGATAGATCAAGCTAGATGGTGGAATCCGACTCTGGATCTTGGAGGCTTCCGGGGGCTGTTCTTGGTGATATACTTTCCAGGTATCCTCATTGTGCCTTGCTGACCAGGGTGGCCCACTTTGGGTTAGAGCTTCGCTCCATGTGCGGTCCAGTCAAAGAGAAGAAACGGAGTCTAGTCCGTCTACGGGAAGGACCAGAAGACTTATCGACTTGGGCATGTGTTGGGGGGATACCCCCGGGTAGGGTCACGCCGGGGTATAAAGGCCAAGTTAGCCGAGGTTCGGCAAGGTCAAAGCGAATGCTGGCCGGGTCACCTCAAGGTAGGCCGAATCACGGGGTAACCCGGACCTGGGGGCGTTTGCCTAACTAAGTCTCATCCGACTTAAGCAGTAAGTCGGAAGTGCATGTTTTACTTGTATGCAGGAACAGGTGTGGCCGGATCAACCATGATCCGGGTCACGTCTAGCTTCTAGGAGAAGGAAGGAATCTTGCTGGTCAAAAGAAGCCCCAGTACACACTACCTGAGCGAAGCGAGCAAGGACAGGACCACCGAGGCGTGGCCGACAAGGGTGATGACGCCTATGTCGGCTGATGCGGCCGCCACAGAGGCTCACGTAGCCTCTGCATGTGTGACGCGGGGGAAAAGCACCCCGGTCGGCTTACTACTTTGGAATATGCTTCCACGTATGCCCTAGGCAGAAACCAAGCTCCCTCTATAAAAGAGGGGCTAGGGTTTCAGTAGCAGAGGTTGATCTCTAGTCGATTGGTTTTTCTCTATTCTGATGGTGCTAGGGTTTTAGGTGCAATCTGTGGGTGAAAGTAAGAGAGCTCCTTCTTCCTCCTCTCGCCAATACAGCTCAAGGAGCACTTGTAATCTTGGAAACAGAGCAATACAAACATCTGTGTGGAGAATCACTTCACTATCCCTCCCTAGATTCCCTTAGCGTGTATTAGTCCCCACCTTTAGCCTATCCATGGCATCTGCCGTAACACCACCATGACAACATGTATAGTTACTTGTAGTCCAAGATGTACTTTGTAACCGACTCTTAGTCGTAGCCAGATAGATCTCTCCTGTAAACCCTAGGCCGGATATCTATATAAGCCATCCTAGGACCAGCCTTTAGGGAACCTCACAATAGTCTACAATCTCAACTCGCACAGGTGAAACCCTTATAACCCATATTTCGGCTCTGCCATATTATTGGATTGCTAGCAGGAGTAGGATATGTCCACTATCGGCGGATTCGTACCTGGGTAAACTTGTGTGCTCACCATCCCGGAACTCCGTACGACTCACACCCCTCTCTTCCACACGCCTCGAGTACCCCCTCTAGGCGTACATGTCTTCAATCCGACGACACCTGATGATATCCATAATGCAAACAACATGATCCCGATGATAAGTTTTCTAAGACTGAATGGCCATGGAACATAGCACAACTACATCCCTTTTTATACTTAGCATATTTTCTTTCTATAATATATAATCTATATGATCGATGAAATAAATCTTTTGGTTCACTCATATGTTTTGAGTCTTTTCCCTCCTTTACTTATTCATTTTTGGATCAAACCAAAATTGCATGATTTGCTTCACGCTCGTGTTCAAAAAATCCGACTATGTGTTAGCTTAAGTTTTCTAGCCTACACATTATCTATTGCATGTGTGTGGATTCTTGAGTAGTGGCTTATCGACACTCGAAGTTAGAGGATTTGTTGCTAAGGTTTTAGATAATTTCACTATTTAGCGCTATCGCCTTTGTACAATATTTCTGTGCTTTGAGTTTTATCGTTCCCACAAAAATTCAAACACAAAAAACCAGATGTACAGATAAACCAACACTTGCTTAAAAATATATACAAATGAAATTGACTAGTTTCTAGGAATTTTTTCCACCTACGAAGTTTTCCAGTGCTTACAAAAGACAAGTTAATACATCATTGTTTTTTGTTCACTTAGGAGCCTTGGATGTTTCCTCCTCATAATACTAGAGGTTCAGTTTTGAATCATCAGAATAAGCTAGAGGGTTTGGCGTAGAAGTGCCTGGCACAAAGACATTGGGATTAACCATTTTGGTGACAATATTGTCATAGCCATCCATGGAAACTTGAATGGCGGTCGAGTCAATCTCGTTGCCATCCACGTCTTCTTTGAGCATTCTAGAGGCCACCAGGTCATTGTCAAGGCTGTCATAGTGTGCCTTCACCAAAGGTAAAGCCATCCTTGCTCTAGCTCTGATGGAGGAAAGCTTCCACTTGTCGGCACACGCTGATGAGCAATCCTAAGGATTTCAGAAAATTCGTGGGCTTTGATGTTGATTCCCAAGACCTTTGCTAGTTCCTTGGAATTCTCCATGATGTGACCTAAGTAGGCTCCCGCCGTGACTATCTTTGCTATCCAGCTTGAAGATTCTGCTTTTTTAATTAGACCAAGAGGAACTGTAAAATCAAAGATAACCTACAAATGCAGAAAGTTATATCAGCAAAATGTGTGAAGGGAGAATGGAAAACCTTGGAAATCAAAGTGAAAGTGAGATACAATGCTTACTTTCTAAGCGTCGTCTTGGCTTTTGTGGATCTGGTTTCACTACTCGTAAGAGCGGCTTTCTTCTTCTCTGCCTCCAAGACGGTAGTTGGTTTCCTAGAGGTCAAAGCCTATGTTTTCTTCTTCTTGGTGGTGGTTGCCAAACCAGCAGCAGGAGCTTTCTGATTACGCGGCATTGGTCGGGCCTTAGTCTGGATGGGTTCATCATCATCAGACAGGACTTGGACCGAAATGTATTTTCCCTTGGCTTCGTAAACCTGAGTCGTCAGCCATCCTCAGGGAGATCTTCAATCTGCAAGGAAGTTGATGTAAAGGTTAGATCCTGGATGGTAAAAAATCCTAGTCAAAGAAAATGGAGCGTGATGAAAAACTAACAAGTACCTTGGGACATCTTCCTTTCGTGTACATATCGAGGGTTATCTCGAAACCCTTGGTCCTATCCTTCAGCTTGATCGTGTCCTTGAGCTGGAGCTTGAGGGCATCCTTGGATAGATTATCCTGGCTGATCCTTTGCGGATAATCCTGCTCCTCCGTGTATTCGTGAAGCAAGGCTCTAAATTTTATTTGATAGAAAGCAAGTGTATTCAACAAAAAAGGTCCAAACAGATTAAATTTGCATATTTCAACAAGTACAATTACAAAATTACTATAAAGAACAAGAAGAACATATAAAATAGAGCTACATTTTGATAAGCGTATCATACCATTAAGTTGTATCCATGTTGGCAAGTGGAAAATGTCGAGGAACATGACCTCTACGGTTACTATACGACTAGAAACGTAGCATAATCTTCTTGTCAGAAATTTTTGTAAATTTCTGTTTCTCGACATAGAAAATCATCAAATCATTGAGCCAATCATCCCCTATCTAGATATGACTTATTCATCATCGAGATAACCCTCTCAACTAATGATGTTGCCACAAGTAATGTCAAAGAAAGTGTAATAAGGTTATAGACCAATGGAAATGTCAAATGTTGTCTCTTCTGGACCAACTTGAGAGCATAATCACTTAGACTCTCACAAGATATGAATTCAGGACTTCTCTTCATCACATCAACATATATATTCAGCTTTTCAACCAATAAACAACAATATGTGAAGAGAAAATCAGAGTAAATAGTTGCAAGCTCAACTAGATTATCATTATCAAAGTTGTTGAATGAGTCTCTAGGATCATGGCGTGCAGTGCACAATAATAGGCGTGTAGAGGTTTTAGAAAATTTATGATTCATGTCAACTATGTTTCTATCAAGCACCTCATTAAAGATCTGTATCTTGTAATGATGGAAGCAAGTAACCATGCATGTACAAATAACCATCAATCTAGACCAAATTTTGTTTTGGGAAAATTATGACCAATTAAACGATTCCTACCTCTCGACAAATATGCCCATCTCATTTTATCTCTCATTTCAGGGGTACCATATTTCACAATTGGTCTTCGAACTCTAGGATCAGCAATGACGTTTGCTAGATCAAATATTTCAGGAACACCTCCCTATATTGAAAAAAAACAATCTTTCTGCAATCTCCTACACACTACTAGTCACTAGACTAGTAATTAACCTACTGGTGGCATGACCTCTTGCGATTTCTTAAAATTGATGCCTCTTCTTTCTGAGCTAGAGCGACCCCTATGGCTGCTTCTTCCTCCTCGGTCTCCTCGTCGGTGTCCATCAGAGAGGGGTTGCCTATGTGTGGCTCTAGTTGTGGGGCAAGAACTGGTGGAAGTGGTGGGGAGGGATGCTGCTTGTGCGCTGCCTACTGCTGATGTACGCTTGCGTTGCAGGCAGCGAGCGTGGCGGCGACCGGAAGGATAGGAGGCACGGGAAGCTAGGCGGGGCGTGGCAGTGGTCGGGTGGGAGAGGAGGCGCGGGCAGCCTGGAGGGGTGTGGCAGCGGCCAGCGGGAGAGGAGCACACAGATAGTGACTTGGGGTCGCTGACTTGCGAGGGACAGAACTAGGTCAGGAGTCGGGCTCGTTCCTCTACTTTCCTACCACCAATTTTTCCGTAGCTCTGCATTTTTTCTGCCACGGTGTGAGCCAGGTTGGTCACCGACCCTTGACCCCCTACTGGCTCTGCCTGTGAGTGGGAGTGACTACAAGAATAGTGACCTCCAGCGACGCCATTGTTTCCTCCGGTTTCCCTCCGGTGATGGGGCAACCGGCTCTGCTCTCGCCTCCGCGCTTAGTGATGTGCCCATATCGGCTATGGGAGTGATGGATGAGTAAGATTGAGGAGGGTTTTGTCGAAGTATCGTTGGTGATATTGAGATCGCGAGGAAGAATAAGATATGGGGCGGTGGAGAGAATGGGGTTACAAATCTAAACTTGCCGCATATGTGATTTATAAGACTATGTGTTGGCATTCGTGTGAATAGGACATCAGAGAAACGTGTGCACAATGTATGACGCCATGTCTCCGACATTTACTCCCCCACGGTGTCGCGAACTCCATCTCATTCTGAATTCCACGCGCGGGGAAATTGCAATGATGGATAGTATAAATGTTTGGAGTTTTGAGGAAGCTACAGTAACGTTAAGCGTCACGTCTCTGACAAAAATGCATACGAACAAGTGGCATCTAAAGATTCTTGTGCTTAAACAGTCTAATTCCGACTAGGTGGAACATATGAACATATAGAATGAAGTACTCTGACTTGCTTCTTCAAGATGGAGGACACAATTGCATTGTTTTTGGGAGAGCTCTGAGACGCTACTTGTTGTTCAAGACTATCCTAGATAGAGCATCCACAATCATCATGAAAATGGCGCAGATCTTAAAGTTCTCCGATGGATACTATTGAGGATATGCATAATAGGTATAACCATAACATAAACTTAATTTGGCTAACAAGGGTGGCCCACAGATGGTAGCAGAACCTATGGGCTTCCAGGCGGCCCAGTGAAGGGATTCTAGAAGGGAGTCCAAGTCGGGTTCAAGAAGGCTATGTGCACCAACTAAAGACTAAGTTGGAGCCTTGGACTACACGATATGTAGAAGTATTCAAGTAGGTGTAGAACTATGTAACCTGACCGGCTAGCACTACTCCCTATAACCATAGGTTCTGGCATATTTATATGTCGAACCTGTGGGAGCCTTTAGGGCATAACCTATAGACAATCTTTGTAACTTGGCTTATTTCCAATACAGTGATTGACAATGAGAGTAGGGTCTTGCCACCGTTGTGAGATCTAAACCTAGGAAACCCTTGTTACACACCCTTCCTAGACGCTCTATGCCTTACACCCCTGGCTCTCTAAACTCATCGTTAGGACCCTATGGATTACTCATCGATAATACCATGACACCACACCTGGCGAGGATGGGCAACCTCTTAGGAGTCATACATCCATGGGAAGTAGTCCTCCCCGTGCACCATGTGGTACACGTCGCGCCATTCCTCCCATTTGTATTTGAACTTCCCATGAATATACTTCTTGTAGAGATTATTTCAAATACGTAAGGTGATGCCCCCAATCGTCGGTTTCTTGTTAACCTGAGGAGTGAAGTACTGGCAGAACAAAGCCACCGAGGGCATCACCTTGACGAACCCTTCGCAGAAGTGAGCGAAGGCCGCCAACGACATAAGGGTGTTGGGATGGATCTGGGCAAAGGTGAAAGCCGTATGCCTTCATCAACTCAAGGAATAAGTCAGAAAATGGTGGGACCAGCCTAATCTTGAGGAAGCAGTTGTAGATGGGCATCTCCCCATCTCCAACACCGCCACCTAGGAAATGAAGTGATAGCACCATTCTCGTGGAGCCCATTAGCCACATGAAGCCTCGGATCCTAAAACTTCTTTTGGTCAATGGTGGGTAGAAGGCGATCACGCGTAAGCCTCCTTTGCCTAGAAGCCTCGGACTAATTTTTTTCAAAGATGAAGCTCCTTTCTCCACTTCTATGGACTCTCATTTTACCTTGGGCTCCATCCGTGTGCTCTAGATCAGGTGTATGAGGTGTGAGAAAAGGATGATGGACAAGAGAGTGATATAAAAGAGGGAGCTTTCGTGATTGTTTCTTCATAGGCTCGGGCCTAGGAAACTCATCCACCTGCTCCCCACACCACAATTGATGTCACACATTCCTAGGGCACGTTGGTGTATGGCCACATGCACCTTTCGCAAGGTTCAAGGAAGAAGTGACATCCCGCGTGCAGAAGGGTCAGGACTCATGCGGACACGCATGATGAAGATATGATTAAAGTCATGATCCCATCTGAGATAAGGAGGTGACCCTGGCCACGACTGTTGGGGATATACTTTCCGGGTATCCTCACAGTGCCTCGCTGACCAGGGTGGCCCACTTCGGGTTAGAGCTTTGCTTCACGGGCGGCCTAGTCAAGGAGAAGAGACGGAGTCCAGTCCGGCTACGGGAAGGCCCAGAAGACTTACCGACATAGGCATGTAGTGTTACTTGTATTTCAAGATGTACTCTGTAACCGACTCTTAGTCGTAGCTGGATAGGTCTCTCCTGTAAACCCTAGGCCGGATATCTATATAAGCTGTCCTAGGGAGAGCCTTTAGGGCACCCTCACAATGGTCTACAATCTCAACTCGCACAGGCGAAACCCTTGTAACCCATATTCCGGCTCTACCGTATTACTGATTGCTAGCAGGAGTAGGATCTGTCCAAAGCCAGCAGATTCAAACCTAGGTAAACTTCTATGCTCACCAACCTAGAATACCATACGTCTAACACCCCTCTCTTCCACACGCCTCGAGGACCCCCTCATGGCGTACTTGTCATCAATTTGATGACAGTTGGTGCCTACCGTGGGGCAAGTGAGCTTCGGATCTGCGTTCCGAGCAAAATCTGCAAGAATCGGAATCGGCGAGACCATCACCGTCGGTCGTGTCCTCTACGCCAGCGATGTCCCTGTCATCATTCTCGACGAGACCTATATTCCATCTAGGGAGGTCATGAATACCAACACCATCATGTCTTTCAGCGAGATCAATGTTTACAACGGTTTCGCTGAACTTGCCCCACCCACCCCAGCGGGGATGATAGAGGCAGAAGAAACTTCTGGGTCCCCTTTGTTCGTGGAGGCGGTGGAGTTTCGGATCCCAGAAAACCCTAATCCCACCCAGCCCGCACCTAATGCGGAGATAGTGGAGAAAGCTGAGCCTGAAGCAGATCTTACGGCCAACATCGTTTCGGCAGTGGATCTCCCTAGGGAGGCCAAATCCCAAATCGATCTTCCTGTGGAGGTCAAAATCTAGGAGGAGCAAGACAACAACGCTGGTTCTGGCTCTGCCAATGCTGGAACGGATCGACCTTTCCTAAGGTACAAGTCGAGGCGTATGATGCTATAGGATGCCAGCATGGATGAAATTCTCGAGACCATCAGACGTTTCGAGGAAGCCCACGAGGAAAGCCGCAACTACCTCAGGTCACACGCATCGCACTTTATCGAATATGTTGGATTTGGATCCGGCTCTGCCGATGCTAGAGACAACAAAGACTCAGTGATGTAGGCAATCAGAACAAACACTGACTTACCGGCATCTTCAGATGATTTGATGACGTTAGCATATTTCCGAAAGTTCTCCGCTGAATATGAGGAGGAAATCAACTCTAAAGATGTAAAAGAAGGAGAAGCCATGGATGAGTAATCCAGAGAAAACTCTCCCAAAACGTAGGATGCCATGGATCTCGGAGATAATCCCGATGTCCAGATGTCTGAAAGTACTGGTCAGAGCTTGACTCCAGGAAACGAACCCAAAGCCGTCTTTGCTACCGGCGCTACCAAGAAGGCAAGGAAGAAGAACAAGAAGAAGCCTCTGGCAAAGGACAGTTTGCCTGAGGAGCCCATTGTCGAAGAATACGAAGAAGACTTGGATGGAGCCCTAATCCCAGACGAGCCAAAGGAAACTCCGTTGGTTGGACACGTGGTTACCGCTGGTGCCCGTAAACTCATCGGAGATGCGTTAACTACGCCAATCCCTATAGCTGCAGAACTTACACCTGTAGAATTAGAAGAAAGGGCCCAAGCCCTAGAAGAACATCGCCAAGTACTCTTGGATGAAGCTAACAACATCGAGGAAGAGAAGAAGCGCATTGCATCTACGGGGCAATTCAACTCACTGCAGCATCAGAAGACTTGGAACGGCCCTGCATGGGCTAACAAGTATCCGAAAATCCACAAAATCCTCTTTGAGGGGATCCAGGAGCACATCAGCATGACAACAAGGGAGATCTGGTGTAGGGAACACCAGTGGAAAAAACTGCTGTGGCACGAGAAATCCTGGCAAAAAATCCAAGCCCAGACCAAATCTGGTTAGGGGTAAAACTACTGACCAAGGGTCTGGAGCAATAGCAAGTCGCGAAGTCCGGAAGCAGAAAACTGGTCTCCAAATCCGACCAACGTCGCATTGATCTGGCTTGGGATGACATAAGGCCCCAATGTGTCCTGGAATGGCAGTATCGGAAGGACCGTCTAGAGGACAACTATTCAAGAACTAGATCTTCATGGAAACATCACAGAACTGCACGAGACTGGAGTAACGTTGCTCAAGCTACAAAGCAAGACACAGTTGTGGCACTGGCTCCAAGACACCCTCCCCGGCGAGAGTCGAACAATCACAGGGAAGACAAAAAATAGCAATGTCGGGAGGAGGACCGACAAAGATGCCACCTCCTAGACATACAAGCCATCTGGCTGAGTCTCGCCACAATGGCATAATGACAGACAAAGGAAAGATGGACACCATGCTGAGACAAGACGGCAGGGGGCTTGTCGCAACCAAGACCCTCCAAGGAACCAAAATAATGATGTTCCGGACGGCGGCCGGTGTTCGGCCAGTAACAATCCACCTGCACCACCCCCTCCACCAAGTAGCCATCATAACGACTCTCGCGGGAGCCAAGGAGGGTGTCGGGGCAGAGGAGGTGGTGGCGGAAGCAGAAGTCTAGCTCCAAGGCACCGCAGCCATAGCGAACAACCACGACAGCGTTCTCTGTCACCTAATGATGCGAGACACCGGATTAATTCTAACATAGAGGCGCGGTGCTACGAGTCAGAAAACATCTATGTGGGTCCAAAATGCTTCAGACCGCGCATTCGACAAACAAGATTCCCGGAAGGATTTGCTATCTCAAGACACATCTAGCCCTACAACGGTGTGGCTCGGTCAGATACTTGGCTCCAGGATTTTTTCCAGGCATGCTGCATCGCCAAAGGCGGAAATTGCTTGGTCGCGGCCTGGTATCACCCGCTTATGCTGAGGAAGATGGCACGATCATGGCTTAATGAACTTTCAGAAAACACCATCCACAACTGGTATGACCTGCAAAGCGCGTTCTTTCAGAATTTCGAAGCCACATATCGGAGGCCCTATACGGTAGGAGACCTACAACATTGCACCCAGAAAGCCGGACAAACTTGTCGATATTATCTCAGATGATGGATTGACACAAAAAACTCCTGTGAAGGGGTAAACAATCAAACTACGATTGAGGCCTTCATTGCAGGACTCCCAATTGGTTTACTACATCACCATCTGAAGTGCGACAAGGTCACTGATTTGGGAGAGATGATAGAGACGGCGAGCAAATATGCAGACATCGAAGATGATGCAGAAGGACTACTAAACGTTCTAGTTGTACCACAGTCGGCAAAACGGCCAAAACAACAAACTCAGAAGCACAAGAACAACTCGGAGGAAAAACCCACCGTAGAAACAGTAGTTGTCAACGCCATTCGGGTCTGGAGGACGAGGAGGGCGCAGAGCCGGCCGCGGTTGCGGTCGGGGGACGTCAAGATTCCAAGGTAGAGGAGACCAGCAACCTGGCAAAACCTACTCTTGGGCCGACATTTCCAACAATCTGTGTGTGCATCACTTAGATGCCAACGGGGGCTCGTCCCACACAAATGTCGAGTGTCATTTCAATGACGACATAAAGAAGGATGAATCTGCTGGCTATAGGGCCAAGCAATGAAAAGGAAAGAAAAAATCTGATAAAGAAAAAGAGACCAAGGAAGATTCTGACATGGAGGAAGCTGAAGCTTCAAATCCCAAGTCAGATGAAAAGAAGACCTTCCCAACAAAGAAAGACACTTATGTCACCTTCCTCGGATCTCAGCCAGCTAAGTTCAAAAAGGCAGTTCTGCATGAACTCAATGCAATGGTTCCGGCTGTTCCACAATACCTGGATTGGTCGGAAGTTCCAATCATCTTTGACCAAAGCGATCATCCGCCTAAGTTGCACAGGCGAGGAAAGTACACCTTAGTCGTCAATCCACTTATTAACGGCTATGGACCTTTGACCACTTCCTCCCTGAGTTCAATAAACCTTGGGTAATCCACTTAAGGGAAACTTGCTGTTGTTCTATAAACCTCTGCACTTGGAGGCCCAACAAATGTCTACAAGAATAGAAGTGCATAGACATCAGCCACCGATAGTGCAGGGATGTTTGTACGTACCCTCGAAGTTCTTGGTGAACGCTTCATGCATATCCAACCCTTTGCAGATTGATTTTTCTGGAAAGTTGTCGATCCATTGTCGGGCGGTGACAAAGAGCATTATTGGGAGGTACTTGACGGAGACATTAGGGTTTCCACCTACGATTTGTATCGCTTCGTGGTAGTCCTACAACCACGTGACTGGCCTGGCAGTACCTCCATAGGGCTTGATAGTCTTATTGATCCAGAGGCCCCTAGGGTAGGTTGTGGCTCGGATAACCAGTCCAAAACAACGTGTCCTAGGTATGGCTCTTCTCGGGCTTCATGGATCTTATCAAGGAGCGAACGTGCATCGTATGGCTCCAGTTGTTGCTTTTGCTGATTTCTGCCATGGGGAGGATAGTTATGGTGTGACCCATGATACCTGCGCGATCCTCCGCCATGGTGGCTACTAGGTGGCGACGGTGGCGTTTGGGGCGGTGGCGGCGGTGGGTTAGCTTTCTTGTTATTCCCTCCATGTGAATCATCCTTCCTGTCGTGGTTGCTTGTCGGATGCGGAGCTTCCTTGTGTGATCTACTCCTTTGTATGTCATTGCCGATGCGCTCTCTACCATGTCGAGGCTGCTCTCCCTGGTTGTGTATAACGATGTCGCCTTGGGGAAATCTAGGAGGTGGCATGCTCGTGCAGTGGCGTGGTTGTGGGTCGTCGTGATTTCGGGACTGTAGGGGAGCTGTCAGCGAGTGATGGGGGTGAGCCTTGTCTCCATGGTCGAAGGATATTGGAACGACATCAGTCCTATTGCGCGCGTCCCTCTGCCTTCGGTTTGTGGAACCTGCGCGAGATCCAACATCATGAGAAGATCTTGGTCTGCGCTGGTTGTTTAAACTAGACTTGCAAAACTCCAGGTTGGACTCAAGCCTCTAAGAGGTAGCATTTTCATGTTGCTTGTCAGCCTTGGTGACAAGGTCATAGACCTAATTCAGAGTTGCAGATGATCTGTCCTGCTCGAGTAAAGTTTTGGCGACGGCCATGTTGAGTTCG
Source organism: Avena eriantha (assembly GCA_910589775.1). Classification (NCBI taxonomy): domain Eukaryota; kingdom Viridiplantae; phylum Streptophyta; class Magnoliopsida; order Poales; family Poaceae; genus Avena; species Avena eriantha. The sequence continues at coordinate 317,554,454 of OU342745.1, read as the reverse complement.
GGGGTTGGCATCGCTTGTTTCCTAGCCTTATCGATGTAGGGGGTAGCTTTTTCCGGTTTGGATGGAGCCCACCCCAAGTTGTGTCGGACACCAGGATCATCGATGATGTGAGTCGGATCTTTCCTAGCTTTATGCTACTTGATTAGCTCCTTGCACTCAGCTTCTAGTGTTTTGCCGCCTAGATGGAGTCGTGTTCCTTGGAATATCCATGTCCAGCTCTGCACCTTGCTCCAACGATGTATTTGGCCTCCGTGTCGAGTTCCTGACGTTTGTTGTCAAGTTGTGTAACGTATCGAATGTGAGAGACAACTATTGACTCGACGAGGAGTTCACCATAGATCACCGTGTCGACTGGACTAACAAAGGATTGTCGACCACTGATGTATATGGTGGAGGTGGTAGATTTGTTTGGTTGGTAGTACTAGGTTCGGTGGCAAGTTCCTGCGGATGCTGCAGGGTGATAGACAGAGGGGCATGGCCTTTGCCAAATCTAAAGGATCGATAGTGTTTTTACCATTGGCCACCTTCTTTTCGGCATCTGCCATTGCTAGCAGAGCTCCTCCAACTCCCTGACCCTGCTAATCTTCTTCCATCACATTCCTGATGGCCACCAGTACCTGGCAAGAAGTGATATCTTGCTTGACGTGCTCCTCACTCTCGAATTTCTCCTCGCCCTTCTTCATGGCAGCTTTGAGTTCCTCCGAGTTGACTAACATGCTACCCAAGTCCACATTGCTATTGTCGTAGAGTGCGTCCAACACTTGGTCAGAAGGATCGTCGGTGTTGCCGGTGGTAGAGGCTAAGCCAGAGGCAACGCGGCCGACGAACTTGGATTTTCTGGCCGTGGTGGCGAGGTCGGCCTTGGCTTCCTCATTAGCAGCATCAAAACTGTTAACAGTCGTGATCACATCGTTGAGAGTAAGTAAACTAGCGGCATGTCGCCTCCTAAGCGTATGTCAGAGAAGGGTGCCTGGCGTGAACCCTTCGACAAAGTGGTACACTGCATCATCGGTGCAGACTCTCTCCATAGAGGTCCTCAGCCTTAACCATCTAGCAAGGTACTCACACGGGGATTCCCCGACCTTTGGACACAGCGAGCCAGATCAAAGATGCTGACAACACTGGCAAAGCGTGACCTCTGCTTCTCTAACACTTGGGGGAGGTAAGAGGATCTGCGTTGGTCTTCCACCACTATATCCTGCACATGGGTGATTTGGGTGGGCCTTGATTTGTTCCAATCTAAGTCGGCAAACTCAGAAGAGAGATCCGAGATCGATCCTTCTGTGAACGTGTCCTGCCCGTAGGCAGTCTGTGCGGGCCTTGATGCATGTCTGACTTCCTGGGAGCTTGATCCCGAGCCGATTTCACCGATGAAGAGATGGATGCCCCTGATTGGAACAATGGAGCAGCGGGTGGGGTTCGACTTTGTCGGGATCCAGAACTCATCCATAGGTACAATCAGATTTTTCTAGAGAAGATAACACGCCCAATGGCTACCATGTCATTGATTCCCATGAAGAGATTGTACTCGCTCGGTGTACAGCTTGAGGAGCCTCTTGCCCCACAGTGGGCACCAACTGTCGTGGTATTACTGACGATTACGCCATGAAGGGGTCCTTATAGAGTGTGTTTACAAAGGTGGGGGAAGGCGGTGAGTTGGCGGGTACGAGGTAACACTGCTTACCCAAGTTCAGATTGAAGGAAATATGCCCTGAGAGGCAATAATAAAGTTGTTATTATATATTCCTTATATATGATAGATGTTTATTTTACTTGCTAGAATTGTATTGATCGGAAACATCAATACATGTGTGTTTAATAAACAAAAATTGTTCCTAGTTATGCCTCTCTTATAGACTAGCTTGTTGATTAACAAGATGATCAAGGTTTCCTGATCATGGACATTGGATGTTGTTAATAACAAGGTCACACCATTGGTGGAATGATGTGATGAACATTCATCCGAAGTATAGCATTACGATCAAGTCATTATGTTTATATTGCTATAACATCATACAAAGTAATCTTTATCCTTAGACCATGAGATCATGTTAATTGCTAACACCGGAAGAGTATCTTGATAACATCAAATGTCACACCGTAACAGGTTGATTATAATGATGGGTTTAGTACTACGAAGGTGTTATGTTGAGGCTCATGGATCAAGAGTGGAATTTGTCAATGCAGATGACAGATAGATATACTCTGGGCCCTCTCGGTGATATCACATTAAGATAGCTTGCAAGCAAGTGATGTGATCACTAGAATGTTATATCACGGGAACGAGAAAAGAGTGCATGTCGGTAACGAGATCAAACTAGGTATGGAGATACCAATGATCGAATCTCGGACATGTAATATATCGAGAGACAAAGGGATTTAGTTACAAGCGTTAAAGGTTCTCACGATCACAGAAGTCATCGTTAAATGTGTAGGAGTTAGTATGGATCTCCAGGTCCCGCTACTGATTATTGATCGGAGAAGGGTCTCGATCATGTCTGCATTATTCGCGAACCGTAGGGTGGCATACTTAAGAGTTACCGGACACCATTTTGGAGCACATATGTTTCTGACAAAAGAATTGCAAAGCGCAGGAATTGTTTCAATAGAAGCCAGAAATTGTTTTGGGTGAAATTGCAGAAAGTGGTTCTGCATGTGATATTGAAATATTGCAAGGGGCTATATGTGAATGTTTGTTAATTAAAGTAATTAACAAAATTCTGAATAAATTTAATAAAAAGAGTTTTATTAAATGAGAGCGCATTAAATTTGGAGAAATTTAATGCATTTAAAGTGGAGACTTTAAAAGGGAATATGAAGAGGCATTTTAATGTGGAGGGGTTACCACCACATGAATGGGGAGGTGAGGGGTCACCCCCCCATGCGCCAGCCATGTAGAGAGCGGGCACCCCCCCTCCTCCTATAAAAGGCCACCCATTCCCTCCTTCATCCTCACACCTCCTTGTGAAGGATCTCTCTCCTGGGGGAATCCTACTCCTGCTGTAAATCACTATAATGGCAATACATCGAGTTACAGGGATTGGTTCGTTGTGCGAGGTTGTGTGTACTTGTTTGTTAACTTGTCTATGAGATTGTTCTGCCCTAAAGTCTCCCACATGTCTAGCTTGTAAAGGCGCCAGAACCTAGGGTTACAGGGAAAGATCCTTGTTGGACAGGTCACAGAGTCCTACACTAATACTAACTAGTCTTTGTGTCTTGCAATCCAAGATTCTGGGATGGCCGCTGACTACATTGTAGACTTCCTTCTTCCGGCATGGGCCTCACTTCTAGATCCGTCTAACTGGGCCGCCCAGCAGGCCATAGGCCTTGCTACCAACTGTGGGCGACCAGGGTTAGCGGATTAGAGACATGCAATGGTGATGCCCATTTAGCATATCCCCAACACCAAGGTGGAATTTCTGCCCCCTATAAAATTTCCGTCCCTTAGTGGGTTACACCACTAGTCCTTAACCTAATTTCTAGAAGGCAAAACTCAACAAAAAAGGCAAAATGAAAACAATCATAGCTTTTGCATCTTGGCTCTGAGTTTGGTAAACTTTGGCTAGTTTTGAAGAGGACAAAAGGCTTTAAAATATCACACAGAGAAATATCATAGTCCAACAAAATGGAGGATAAAACAAAATAATGAAAGGTTTGACCTCTCTATAAAAGATGAACCTGTAAACCTCAAAAATCAAAAACCCAATAAGATATTTATTCGAAATCCGTTTTTTGATGATCTCGAACTTGTCTTGAAGATAACCACAAGCTATAAACCTCACATGGAACGCCCTAAGGCCCAAGATCCATCTATAAAATAATACAGTAATGGAGGATGACATCTATAACATACCTTTGTAGACCAAAAGCGCGTTACGCTCATGAGGGATCATGGATGATGTAGTCATACCCATCTGATATCAAGGTCGTGCAGCTCCCCGCATGTCACCCCTTGTCCAGGTCCTTGCACGACGGTCAGGTCATTACTATTGGTAGCTCCCCTGAGTTATCATACACATACGGTACAAGACAACGACTCTCGGGATCTAATCCTTTCCGAGGTTGTGGAAGTAGATCTCCTGGACGGAATCTCTGTTGCATAACAACGTGTCATAGTTGTGTTGAATTTGCGTGTACAGTCCTTCTTCAGGGTCGTGCCACCGCAAAGGCAACGAGAGAGATAGAGGAGAAATTATCTAAGGAAAAGTGCCTTAAAGATTATTTGGATTGGTGTGTTTTAATCCCTCCCATCGGCACCGCTTTATATAGGTGGAGGAGGGGTACTGTAACATCCCAATTTCGGCAACCCTGATTAGTTGTTCAGAATGCAAAAATCAGGGGGAACAAAAACTTTTTCTTGTTTAATGCTGAAGTGTTTGCTTGCTTTTTGGATATGCTTATGCATATGAATGTGTATTAGATGATATACTCCTTACCTAAACACCAGTTGACAAAAGCTACTTCCCAAAACTGTCTTGGCTTAATTTCCATATTCTCAAATGTTCTGGCATTTCAAAACCTGAGCCAAGAAGCCTTTGCAAACCAACTATTTTAGTAGTTTCTATTGATCAAACTATGGAGAGCTAGATAACAAAATCTCCTTATGTTTTCAAGACAGAACCTTCTACTATTCTTATCTCTAGATTTAACAAAACATTTGATGAAGCTTTTGAATTCTACCCTTGGTAGAGATACCAAGGAACCCTCATCTCTTTCCAAACTACAACCTATTTCAAAATACCCATCCTTACCTCAAGCTAAGCTTGGTGGTAACCCCAGTAGTAATGATTTGTTTGTAAGATGAGTTGCCTTGATCTGTTGTCTGATGAATTGCCTTGATCTGCTGCTTGATTTGTCTGCTTAGGAGATAGTATGAGCTACTCTAGGAGCTCTTCACTAGGATCAGGATGTTTCCAAATCATCACTCCCTAAGGAGGAATACAAACCTGGATCTGATCTCTAGCCACTAGGTGATCATCTAAAAACCCTAACTAGATCAACTCTAAAGTGATTCCTTCTAGAAGCCTCCAAGTCAATGAGGACCAATATCAAGCAAGGATCTTTTCTACTCCATCTACACTCCAACATCATTCACTTGATGATTCTTGGGTACCCTGCAACCCAACAAAAACATCCCCTCTCATATTCTAGTCAAAAACCCTAACTCTGCCAAATTTGGCTAAGTCTGGAAATCTGTTTCCAACATCACCTTTTTGAATGTCTCCTTTTCTCAACCCATGTGCATTTTTGGAAATGAATCTGAACCATCTTGCTAAAAATCCTAAGGACTACCAAGGCCCACTCTTGCTCTTGGTTAGATAATCCCCCAACCCACTTGTTCTTGATGGTTTTGCAGGCAAGAAAATAACTTTTCCTGCAAATCTAGCCAACATGCCTACTTTGGTATAAGCTCACACCACCATCCACCCATCTATGGACCAAATCTTTGCATGGTTCTGTTCTACTCATATAGGTCTATAATTACCTACTTCACTTGTTCCAATTGAATCCTTGAGATGTTTACACCCACACGGTTTCGAAGGCTAGTTGATAATCTTCTTTGGCAGGCTTATTTTATTCAAAGTTTGAAAGCCTATCTTGGTGAGATCAAGCAGGATCCAGCTCAAAACCCTACACCATTGAAATCTACATCACTTGGTATATCCATCCATACGCCCCTGCCCCAAGGGGAAATCTGAACTCCAAGATACAACCATGTTTTGATGGTATGAAATTAACATCACCATAGATCCTTAATCTAGGGTATTCCACCAAAATCAACTTAGATTCTCCCATCTCAAGGTTGAAAATGCTTGTTACACCATGTCTACATCATCTACCTTGATCATCAAGATTTATCATATACTATCCATAATTATTATGGCTCCAAATCTAATTAATTTCTTTAATAGTCAAAATCTCCAAAACTCCTCTCATAAAGGCAAGTTTGGTTTTTACCAAAGAACTTCCCCAACTCTTGGCTCAGTTGAGATCCACATATCCTACCCCATCTTCCCACTTCAAAATAAATATTCTTGAAGAGCTTTATTATTTCTTTTTGCCTATTTTCTTAAATGGCAGAAATGGCATAATAAATGTTTTAAATACTTTTAAGACCCAATAAATCTTGGGAAAATTCACCTATGGGTGTCTTCACATTGGGATCATCCCACATCAAAAACTCCACCTGTACAATGTAAAAATATCACATTAGCTTCTAGAAACTACTTCTATACTTTTTGATTAAATGAATTTAGGTGGACTTCTACTTTTCTGAAAATTCCCAAATAATTCCTAGAGCTATATACTGACCTCATGTACCTACCAGTATCGTCTCCCCACCTTGTCCAATACAAATTTTGGAACTTACTTCACACACCTACAAGTGATCAATTTCGGCCTAATCAATCAAGCATTGAACAAAACCAAAACCAAACCCCACTAATCTTGCTCAATACATCTCCTCAGTACCAGGACACTCCCCCAGGTCGACCAGCACTGTAGCATGGCACTATAGCTGGGGCTTGTTCGTCTGCGGTACCAAAGTTGGCAGGCCAGCGCATGGCGGTACCTAAGTTGCCTGAAATTACCGCATTTCAAAAAGGTGGGCCGCCAACTACCGAGAGGGGCCATTTCGATGCAAACTCGTCTCACCCCTACCAAATCCAAACATGCCGTGAAACTGCCCCATGAAGTAGACGGTCGGGACCCTCATGTCAGTAATATTTCCGTGACGCGAGCGCCAACGCGGCAACCATGTAGGCGAAACGAGATAGTAAAGGTGCATTGTGCGTTGACCAAATTCACAAATCCACCCCCTCCCTCCTTTCGCATGAACCCTAGCACCGGCGGCGTTGAAATCCCTCTCCAACCAGAATGATCTCTTCGGGCATTTGACTTATGGCGCCAAGTTGTTGTGCCTACTCGCTGCTACCGAGCTCTAATGCCGAATGCCGTGCCAGCCGTTGCGACAATCTAGCCTACCTCTACCGCCGACGAGCTGAGCAGCGCCGAGGATGGTAGATCCATTTGCTGATGAAGAAGTACTTCTGGCTAATTCGGGTGAGCTACTCTTCTCTTTGCTATTCGCACTACCTATAACTGCTAGCTGGCTATTGGCATTACAGAGCTATATCGAACATAGAATTGTTTGCTAGCACGACGCTGACAAACAATTCTTATCTTTTGTCTCCAATTTTCTGTCAACTAGGATCTCCGCTGAACCCAACTACACGGTTCTGGTCACCATCTGCGGCTACCTCATTAAATTAGCACATGGGAAGAGCACGTGGAAAGAGGCTCAGAATCTGAAGATGAAAGTAGCGCCTGTGCAGTTATGCACTATCCCTGGTTTGGTTGCTGCTATGCGTGAACTTGCTGAAATGAGGCCAGAGCAGACTACACGGTTCAGCCTCCTTGATGAACAAGGCTTCAAGGTTCCTATAGCGCGTGACAGTCAGCTAATTGGGTTGATGAAACAGCATGTTAGGCTTCGCGTGGTTATGCTGGTGTGTAACATAGTGGATGAGGAAGCTCTTGCTACTGGGAGTCGCCCAGCTATTATTGGACAGGGAGGTATAACTCGAACCCCTGCTGTTGTTGAGCAAAATGTGGTTCCTCGTCCGCGACATGCTTCTGTCAGGCAACCTCCTCATAGGAGTCCCCGTATTGCCGTTGTGGAAAACTCTGCTCTAGAATCTGCTGGTACTGGTCGTCCCCTTCCCCGTGCCTGTGTTGCTGCGGCTGCTGCTCACCCAATACATGTCGCTGTTGAGCAAACTAAGGTGTCCGGAGGCGGCCCCGCTGTTGTTTCCAAGACCGCCGCCTTGTGTGCTGCTCCTCCTCGAAACCGTCCTCAAGTTGTGGCGAACCCGTGCTCTGGAATCTGCTGGTACTGGTCGTCCTCATGTTGTTGTTGTTGATCTGGACGCTGTTGACCCAATCCCTGCCGCTGTTGAGCAAACCAAGGCTTCCGGAGGCTGCCCCACTGTTGTTGCAAAGACTGAACCGTTCCCTCTCCTCCTCGAACCTGTGCTCGGGTTCAGCGAGCAGCTGGTCTGAAGCCAGTTCATGGTCTGGACTCTGCTAGCACTCGAAACACTTCTGTTGTGGGAACTGCTCCTGATCGTCGAGGTGGCATGGCAGCAGCTGATCCTATTGTGGCTGCCGTTAGAAGGGGCCATGCCTGTCCACCATGTATGTAGCTCCCACTGCTAAGGGCCCTCGCTTTGGCTCCTGGTCATGGTACTTCCACCGAGGTTGATCCAGCTAACGATGACGCTGGAGATGGCGGCGGTGGCATTGGGGCTGGGTCTGATGGTGCCCCTCCATCTCTCGAACCTCTCGGAGGTTTCTATCCTGAAGAACCTGATGATAGCAAAGTAATCGTTCGTATCGGTGTCGCGGATTATACTGCAAATTAGATTGATGGCACAGAAAAATTCTATGACGAGTTTGATGTATATCCTTGGCAGATACGACCCAAAGTGGTAGAGTTATCTGACCTGATGCATCGTTACGTGTGAAGGTGCTGCAGGGGTCCTCCCAGGAAGGCACGTTTGTTATATTATGGTTATAGGAGCAAAAAGGCTATCGAAGTGAAAGATACCAGGGATTTAGTCGTACTATTTACAAGGAAACATTATAGAGGGTTAAGTTACTTCCACTTGGTAGTGCTCACGTTTGGAGAGGAATTGGAACTCGACAATAGAGATGATGGACTTTAGAAGGCAGGGTGACCTGATCCATGGCATCATTGGGGCTGGTGCGACTGAGGGTGGCTTCAAACAGAGGAGAGTCTTATAGAGGAGCGTCATAAAGAGGAGCAGGAAGAGCATCCCCAGAAAGGGCACCCCGAAGAAGAACGTCACCAAGGAGACCACGCCAGAGAAGAGGGCGCCCAAGAGTCGCACGACAAAAGGCACCACGTCACAGAGTACACCCTTGAGATCCAGTCAAAATGCCACACCGAACGGTAGCGGAAAAAAACGCTAAGAGGGCTAGCACGGTGGTGAACACTCCCAGGAGTGGTAGCAAAGAGGCGAAGATGGCCAGCACGGAGGCTACCACACGCAGTGGGAGCAGAAAAAACACTAATTTGGAACCGAACACGCCGCTGTCAGGGAATTATGCCAGCACGAAGGAGAACACGCCCATAGTAGCAGCAAAAACACTAATTTGGAGCAGAACACGCCGCTGTTAGGGAATTATGCCAGGCATGAAGGAGAACACACCCACTAGTAGCAGCAAAAGGGCTAATTTGGAGCAGAACACGCCGCTGAGGTCAGGCAATAATGCCAGCACGAAGGAGAAGACGCCTAATAGTAGCAGCAAAAGGCTAATTGGAGCAGAACACGCCGCTAGGATCAGGTAATAATGCCAGCACGAAGGAAACACGCCAATAGTAGCAGCAAAAGGGCTAATTCGAAGAAGAACACGCCGCAGAGGTCGGGCAATAATACAGCACCCTGGAGCCAACACCCGTGAGGGAGGCAGTAAGGAGATCACACCCAAGAGCGGCAGCAAAAGGCCTAGTTCGATGGAATGGAACGCGGATGTCAAGCCCTACTGATACCATTAGGAAAGATTACATCAGGAAGGAGGATGTACATAGGAAGAGCAAGAGGGTTCTGTACACTCAAGATGAAATTGATTCTGACTGCTGTTTGTCCACTAAAGTACCTGGGATGCGTGCAAACGTAAGACCACCCCATGTGGTTGCAGCACAACCAACCGAGTGTCTTGGAGAAAACAGAGTTGCCAGTGAGGTGGACTAGGGCAATGTTCCTGTCCATTCGGGTGGAGACGATGGTGTAGCCCACCCATGGGAGTCAATATGATGTGTGCAGTACTAGGCATTAGAGACGATGGCGAAGATTCTGAATCAGATGAAGAAGCAGGCACTGTAGAGGATCAAGAATCTGGTGATGATGAAATAGAGGAGGAACTTAACGATGAGGCTGGTATTCCAGTCGATGATTTGGGTGTTGAATTAGAAGAAATGAAACATGACCATGAGTATCCTATAATTTTGGTCGGCACCGAGTTCAAGAGCATGCATGAGTTCAGGATGTCATTCCGGCATTTTTGTATCAAGGGGGAGTTCGAAGTTTATCGACTGAAGAACTCTGCCGAGAGGTATGAGGCCGTTTGCAAGTTAACGTGGATGAATGGACGGGCCGAGGTACATTTTCCATGGAGGATCACAGCAAGATCCTTACCTGCGTCGACTGCAATTAGGGTATTGGGCAATGAATGTAGCAAACCATTAGAACTCTCTTTCTCTCTCTTTTCACTCTGTAACTACAATTGATCTGCGATATCTTTCTGGCAACTAGTCGACTCCGCTTATCTTCTAAATGAATCTGTGTTGCATGTGAACAGAATGGGCCCTGCACACATGTGTCCGACAGGAAGCAAACTGAAATCCTCAATGGATGATACGGTGGGTGGCTATGCAATTTATGTCCATACTAAAGGATAACCCTAAGGAGACCGCGAAGAATATTCAGACTAGCCTCGGTTCTAAATACAACATTGTCCTTCCGTATTACATGGTTTGGAAGGTAAAGAGAAAGCTCTGGGGTCCTGCACGGGGATTGGACCAATAGCTTCAGGATGCTGTACAACTTCAAGGCGGAGGTACAAGCTAGGTGTCCGGGCAGTGTTGTGGAGACTGACACCGAATCAGAAGGTGGTAAAATATATTTCAAAAGATTTTTCATGGCGCTTAAACCTTGCATCGATGGATTCAAGGGCGGCTATAGGCCGTATCTGAGTGTAGACAGCACTGTCCTAACTGGCAAATGGAAAGGCTGCCTGCCATCTGCCACAACACTTGATGGTCACAACTGGATGTTCCCAGTGGCACTCGGGCTGTTTGAGACAAAAAGGAGGAAACCTTGGTCTAGTTTATGAGGCAGCTCAGGAGATTAATAGGCCACATGGATCCATTGGCTATATCCACGGATGCATGCAAAGGGCTGACGAATGCAGTGAAGGAGGTGTTCCCGCGCGAGCTGAAGGTAAGAATGCCATGCCCATATGATGCTCAACTTGTACTCACACTACGCAGACAGCGTATTTCGTTACATGTTTCCTGCTGCTAGAGTTTACAAACCTAGTAGCAGTGATTATTTTCATGAGCAAGATTTTTGCCGAAGCCCCTGAACTTCCAGAGTACTTAGCCATCAATCATTCGCAGCTATGGAAGAGGAGTCAATTCAACCCTGACATCAAAGTTGATTACATAAACAACACCCTTGCAGAATGCCTAAATTAACTGGGTGAAGGACATAAAAGTGCGTCCTGTTCATATCTTGATGGGCAACATACGTGATATGATCATGAAGTTGTTTAATATAAGGAGAGAGATCGGAGGA